>MU376256.1:0-153217 GCA_022495205.1 Hypoxylon sp. FL1150 | reverse complement strand
TTAAAAAATTATTATATTAATTTTTAAATTTTAATAATTTTATTTATAATTAAAATAAAAGTTTTTTTTTAATTAATATTAATTTTTTAAATAATCCGGATAATTAAAATAATAATTATAATAAATATAATTTATTTTTATTTTATAAAAAATTTAAAATAAATATTATAATATATATTTTTATATAAAAATATATTATAAATTACTTTTAAAAATAATATTTTAAAAAAAAATTTTAAAATATATAAAAATAATAAAAAATTTTACATTATATTTAAAATAATTAAAATATTATTTAATTTAATATAATATATATAAATAAAAATTTTAAATAAAATTTTATTAATAAATAAAACGAATTATTTTTTAAAAAAATATAATATAAATTAAATTTAATTTTCTAAAAAAATAAATTTTATTTTTAATTTAAAATTTCTTTTTAAATTTAAATTTATTTTAAAAGTTATTTCGAATTTTTTTTTATATAATAATAAAATAAATTAAACGAATTATATTTATTTAAATCATTTAAAAAAACCTTAGATTTTTATTTTAATTATAAATAAAATTATCGAAACTTAAAAATTAATATAATAATAATTCCTCGATCGCCTTGATAATTATTAATAAAAAGAAAGATGCGATAAGAGGTCTGAATAGAATAGAAATGCTTTATCGTATTGCCAATGCCCAGAAGGCGGTGACCTGATTAGCATTAGCTTCAGTAATGGAATGCCATTCGATACAATGCTGTCCCACCTAATTTATATGGGGACCTATTGTATCTCTGGGCAGGATAAGACCCCCCCTTAAGTTCGAATCCGTTCACGGGGCTAGTCGGTATAGGCTTAAGAAAGGGGCTATCCATCTTATGTTCATCCCGTGTCCACCAGGGCCTTGTTGTACGATTAGCAGTAAATGCAACATGGATACTATCATTATATCAAGTCGAGCCACCTACACAGATGATTCGAGTTCACGATCTCAAATGTATTTACAGCGAGGTTCGCGACCAGTTTCCCAATTCACCCATCTCATCTCATCTCACCGCATCTCATATAGATCTGTTGAGCTAAAATTCACACCAGTTCCGCGGACTGGTTTTCGTCCTCTTATACACCTTGATTATTACGTTCACTTCCTCGTCACTCACTGCAATTACCTGTATCTAAATTTAAACACACCCACTTAATACTAACCAGCACCATGCACACCAAGACTCTGATCCTCGCTGTCTTCGCCGCGACCGGCGCCTCCGCAGCCAGCGCGCATATCCATAAGCCGCGGACGAACAACAACAGCCAAAATAACGACGCCGCCAACGCCAACGCTAAAGCGGCAGCGGACTTCGGCAACTGCACGCCGACCATGTCGTTTGAGCTGGGCCGCGAGGGTTGGAAGCCCGACGAGGGCACCTTCTTGCCCGAGGACCCGCTCGTTGCCGAGGGACAGCAAGACGCGCTGAACCCCAGCATCATCATGAATCGCATCTGCGACCAGCTGACCAACGTGTGCGAGGCCAACGATGCCGCCGTGGCCGCGTGCGAGGACGCTCAGGCGCAGACGGAGGCGCTCGGCACCAAGGACGCCACCACGGCCGACGCATTCAACCAGGCGTTGGGATTTTAGAAGTGACGAATTATAGAAAGGATAGAGATAAGAGCGGGAAGAAAGAAGAATTGAATATTCTCATATACGGCGAATAGGAGCTATGGAGACGATCTCAAAAGAGCGCATTATATATTCGACCATGACAGGTATGTTAACACGTTTGGTGATATGACAAATTGAATCAAGAGATAGTGTCAAGGCGTGAGTGCTAGATACCTAATGTATGCGTTTGGTACTACAATCTTTCAACTGGCTAGGTAACTATCTGGTAATCGCTCTAAAAACGAATAACTCACCCTATATCTCATTTGCTTCTTATTAGTACAACTATTCCCTCATATATATCTAGTGTATGGCAAAATCTAGATCGCCCTGTACAATATCAGTATACTCATGTAGTCGCATGGGGTCCTTTCGTGTGCGCGAGACGGCACCGCCAGGAGGCTGAGTAGCGTCATCCATTACCAAAAGGCTCGATCCCGGCCCTCGAATGCAAAATTCAGTACGACACCGATAAAAAGACAGCCACATAGCAGGGTCGGCCCCAGCCTGTCGTAAAACTTGATAATCTTGCGCTGGCGGATACCCGCACTTCGGTACAAGTAGATACCGACCGAATAGCAGAGCGACAAGATAGCAATCAGCGTGAAAATGCCCGATACGACAAATGACAGCTTGGTAGGCTTTGCGCCGAAGTTGAGCAATGTGACTGCAATCGTGCCGATGTATATCGAGAATTCAAGCTGTTATGGGTTATTAGTTCAGTAAGACAGGGGGAAAAAGGATGTTCAAAATTTGCCACTTACCCAACTGAGAAAGGTCCTCTCCGCCGCAAAGTAAACCTTGGGCTCGACTCGAACGGGAACGTAGATCCTCTTGCCCTTTGGGGCTTTGAACTTCTTGGTCTGAACATCCTGGTCGCCGAAAAACATTTGTGTTCGATTGCTGCGAGGCACCGTCGTTGCTCGAGGACGAGGTGTGATGGCTGCTAATACCGTTAAGGCGCCTTGGCCAGTTGCTCTCGCATACTTCTTCCCTAGCGTAGAGTAGTACGTCCATCCACCAACTCTTCTTGCCTCCTCAAGCGCATCCTCCTCGTCGCTGTCGTTATCGGAATCATACAGTGGGTAGTCTTGGTTGGCAATTGTGCCTTCCACCGTTTGTCCCTCGATGTCACCTAATATAAGGGCTTGAGCACCTCGCGACAATCCATTTCCGTTTTGAGGGCCTGAAGACCCAGTTTCTGTAGTATCCTCGGCATCCGAGTCGATATCGTCATCGTCGTCATCGTCGTCAGAGGTCGTGCCACTGGTATGCGAATGTGTAGGTCGATGGATGCCAAAGTTATGCGTGGCCGGTTTGCGAATATCTACATCCATCTGCGGCATCCAGTAGGGTAGCAAGTTTATTCTGTCGGGGAACAGAGAAGCAGTGCCATGGATGAATTTAGAGAATTTCGGGACAGCTTCAACGAGGTGGCTTGAGATGAGCTGTCGCACCCACTCCGGCGGTTCTTGTCCGTGTTGGGTCTGGAGCTTCACTTCCAAGACGGCATAGGGGAAACGTACAACATCGCCAGGAGGCAGTTGTGAAAATGGATAATCGATTCCGATATCCATTCGCCTCCAGTTGTCGCCAGCCCGCTTAACACCATCAAGATTGTCCTCTCGTACCATCGTAAGCTCGGTATCAAGAGAAATTCGAACACGCGCGTCAGCTGGTAGCTGGAATGCCGTCCGGTTGTAAAATGACCTGCAAACAGGTTTGTATCCATTTTTCAGCACCGAGTATTGGACCTCCTTTGCTAAAGTCTCATCTTCGGCAATGGCCTTCTCAGACTTCCTACCGTCCTTCCGAGCCTTCTCGAATAGAGCTGGGGGCAGAAGATCGCCTCTCAAGTAGGCATTGACATTCTTCTCTTTCATGGAGAAACGCGCCTTAACGGATTTCTCCCCGGTCCAGTCTTCCCGGTGCGTTTTACGCTCTACGAAGATGGTGTCAGTTTGCATGCCGCCATACCATCTCAGACGAATAGCTTCAGCACCCTCGGTCTTCTTGAGTCGACCTTCATACAAATCCCATTTCTCCGGGTTATCGTAATAGATGGAAGATATAGCAGAATCTTGTATTTCGAACTCCTTGCTGGCGTTGAAAACTAGCACGGGAAGGTGCTTCAAGATGATGAGCTTTAGTTCGGTGACATTGTCTGGATGTACCCAGTATTTGGTCGTCTGGCGGACGAAGCTGCCCTGGGTACCGCCGGCGGCACTGTCACCCGTTACGGGATTTCCGCGTGTTCGAACATTATTGTACATATTGGATAACTTGACAACCTCGGCATCGAAGTCCTCGTTGTAGAAGGGTTTGTTCTTGAGCGCCGCATCGAATGAAGGTCGGAGATGCCAATTGGTCATTTTCTGCAACATAACTGTTAGGAGGCTCGCAATAAGGTGGTGTTATGGACAGGGGTACATACGTCGTGCTTCTTGATTATCTTATAAAAGCCAGTGTAGTTTACTTGAACGTACTTGGCAAGGTCGTGAACGTCAGCAATAATGTCGCTCAGGTCTTCCTCAAGTAGTATGAACTCTTCTTCCGAGGGCCCTTGTTCTGTCAAGCCTCGCTGGGTGACCTTGGAAACAACCTCCTTGACCTCGCGTTCGCTAACCGCAATACGACGTTGGATCTCGGATTGCTTGACTTTGGTCTTGGTGTAGACTTTGTCAAGCTCCGTATAGAGCCTAGCAATAAAGCGCTGCTCATCCTCCTCGGACCATCTGTTCTTTTGCTGGCCCTTGGCTTTGGCCTTGCCCTTCTTGTTCGACGCGCCAGCCGGACTGGTTGTGGTGTTTTCATCGACGTCTACCAGGGGCCCGGAGGCAGTCTTGAGCTCGGTTTTAAGGCCATCGTAGTCGATATAGTACCACTGGTACTCGCGAATAATGCTAGACCGCAGCTGCTCCCCAAACTTCATGACGATTAACCCGGGGCGAGCGCGCCACTTATTGGAATTAGGATATCGGGTCGAGAGCCAGGTCTTCTTCCTTGTATTCAAGTCTTCGATAATTAGCATCGGGGAACATCGAGAGAAGCTGGCTTCATTACCATGTACATACAATAGAGAGTGTTCAAGATGAAAAAAAGGGAGTGGTTCCGAACCGTGCAATGCCTGCAGAGGTGGATGGGTTTAATGTCGCGTGACTATCCAGTCGCAACGAGACGCAAGCGAAGGAAAGAAAACCAAGCGAATTAAAGCCGCAAGGAACAGGTAGATGTCAATCGTACGATGATCCTGGAATTAATACTATCCTCTAGTATGCCATAGTAGCGCATTCGTGTAGCGATGAAAAGCTGCACAATGATAGACTGAAGCTTCAGAAGCTTGAAAGTTGCTCCCAGCCTTTCATGACACTACACTAATAACGCTATGATGCCGTAACACCTACGCTAGCGCTAGCGTCAAAGAATTTCACTGTCTGAGCTTCCCAATTGTCCAATGGATTTCAGCTCGATTAGCACGTGTCACTGAGGTCCTCTGTCTACCCAGACCCTGGGCTGAATATTAGCGCATTGGGCAGCCTCCCTTAGCGCGAGGGATCGCTAAAGAAACCGGGAAAGGTCAAGAGATACAGTGCTTATCCCTCTAACTCTAACTTTGAGCTGCCCCTGTATTATGAGGTAGAATCGATTTCTCTCCCCACCTACCGATAAGCACTTAGCGTTCGCGAACCCCTGGATTTTTCTTGCTACCCCGCCATGAGCTTCATGTACCTCTAAGAATCGATCACCACCAAAAGCCATACTACCGGGTACCTATAGGTAGGTATAGTAAACTCACCTACCTCATAGGGCGTCTCCATATAAGGTGCATACGCCTACTATACTACAGCTCGCACCATGGCAGCGCCAGCAAGAAATAGCGACAGCGTCGAGGTCCGGATCCCCGCCTCGTGTCCGGCCTCGATTTCGCAGATCCTGTACCACGCGTGGCACCACGACGTCGCGGGGCTGAAGCCGCTGCTCAACGTGCCGGGGCGCGCCAGCGTGCAGGAGCCGACGACGGGCGAGACGCCCCTGCACGCGGCGATCCGCGCTTGCGCCCCCGCCAACCGCGACGCCCTGGACGACGGCGACGAGGAGGTGGTAGAGCGCGCGGCGGCCGTGGTCCGGGAACTCTTCATGAGCGGAGCTATATGGAACGACGTCGACAGCAACGACGAGACCCCTGGGTGCTTGGCCGCGCGGCTCGGGTTCAAGGACTTGTATACCCTATGTGTGGAGGCTGGTGTCAGGGCTGAGCTGCTGTTCGGCTTGCTGGACGGGTACGAGGAGCTTGAATCTGACGACGGCGAGGAAGAGAATGAGGATGAGAACGACAAGGAGGGTGAAGAAGCTCAAGAGGTTGACAAAGAAGGTGATGGCGCAGATGGGGCTGCTGAAACCGATGCCGTGGAAGACATTGAAGTTATAGTTGACTCCGATCGAGCCTTCGTTCCGCCGAAACGGCTAAACGGGCCTGATGTTAACAGCAAGGATTACTTGCGCTCGGATCTTACATATGACAATGGCAAGCTCGTGGACTCCGACAAGAATGGCGTAATGAGTACGTATATCAGCCATTTGGGATATAATAAATCAATCCTTAACTTGAAGTCCCCCCGCTAACCCCTATTTCCGCACAGTGGCTTGGGAAACATCCATCATGCGCTCTTCAGTCGACCGTCTACTCCCCAGCCCAGCCATCGGCCGTAAGATACTCAATATCGGCTTCGGCATGGGCATAATCGATGCCATGTTCGCTGAGACGCGGCCCTCGAAACACCATATCATCGAAGCACACCCGGCGGTCCTCCAGCACGTTAATGGGACCGACTCGAAGTTCGGCAAGGACTGGGAAGCCAGCAGCCCCATCCCTGGCGGCTACAAAGTCCACGGTGGTAAATGGCAGGATATCGTACCCAAGCTCCTCGACAGCGGCGAGACGTACGACGCCATCTACTTCGACACCTTCGGCGAAGACTACGGCCAACTACGCATGTTCTTCACGGAGTACGTGCCAGGCCTGCTGGAAGAAGAAGGCAGATTCGGATTCTTTAACGGCTTAGGCGCTGATCGAAAGATTTGCTATGACGTTTACACGCAAGTGGTCGAGATGCATCTCAGCGATGCTGGCCTCGATGTCGATTGGCAAGTATTAGATGTAGACATGAATGACTTGAAAACGGAGGGCGAGGGAGAATGGAAAGGTGTCAAGAGGCGCTACTGGACCCTGGACAGTAAGTCAATGCCAGATATTGTCTTGCAGTCCTTTTTTTTTCTCTCATATTGAGTAGCAAGCTAACCTGTGGCAGAGTATCGACTTCCGACCTGCACTCTACTTGGATAACTCCTTGCCAGATCTTGATCTAGTCCATAGCTAGACATCTATTGCTTTTTGACATGTTTAGACGATCTGCTCTATGTCTATCCTTCTAGAAAGGCTCATTGTTGCTGTTGCTCCCTCTGTTATCCTGCTAGAAACCATACCGCGTCTTCGTCGTATGGATAGTCTTGCCGTTTATTTGAAGTTTTCCGGGTGGAGGATTCCAGCAACATTGCCCTTCTGCACTCTCTTAAGGGTAAGTGCAGCAATGACGGCAGCACCAACACCACTTCCGTCTTCGGCAGCCAGAATCTCCACTGGGTCTTCCTCTTTGAAGCTCTTCTTGGCCGGCCAGTCAAGAATCTCCCGAAGAGCTTGTGCACCACGCGCTTTGAAATGCGGGTACTTGTTGAACACGGAGCCATCGGCGCCCACGTGGCAGGGCTGGAGGTTCTTCTTGGTGCAGATAGCAGCAACTCCACACGCCGACAGGCGAGCCGCACGTGTACCGATCAGCTCGGCCGTTCGGCGGACCAGCTCCAGTTCGTGACGAGTGGTGGCCAAGTGCAGCTTGTCGCTGAATAAGTCTGCAGTCTCTTGCAAATTCTCGAATGGGTCACTATATCAGGTCAGCCTATCAAGGTCAGAGTAGTATTACGTTTCCCTAGAAACTTACTCTTCGATAGCTGAGAGGAAGGATGAATCGAGAGTGTATGGCTTCCGGAGGTACTTGATATCCTGTCCCTCAAAGATGTGCTTGTTGTCATGCAGATCGACCAGGACCAATCGGAAGATCTCACCGAGGTAGAGACCGGCGATGCACTTCTCGAAGGCCTGCTGGCCCGGTCGGGGTGACTCCTTGTCGACAATAATGTCATAGGGGGTTCGCGGAAGAACTTGGTGTTCGTTGTCAAATGCACCCCATTCGCAGTTGATGGCCATGGGCAGATTGGGGTCAAGGTTCATGTGTGCTAGCTTGGGGATAGAGCCACAGTTCTCCATATATGCTGCATTGCATCCGGTTCCAAAGATGCAACCAATCTTCATCTTGGGATCAGTGTAGGCGGAAGCGATAAGAGTACCGGTGGTATCGTTGATGAGAGCTGAGACTGTGATTGGGACGTTCTAGACCCATGTCAACATTATCTCCCGAATTCAGCATGCTAGATAGCTTACCTGCTGTTCCAAAGCAGCTTCCAGCATTGGCACAACGTTATGGCCTTCTACACCGTTGATGTCGAAACCCTTGGTCCATCGCTGTAGAATACCCTCGTCGATGTAGTTCTGGGTCGCAGGATACGAAAAGGTAAAACCAAGAGGGACCTTTCCCTCAGTCGGAACTTCTCCATGGTGAGTTTCGATGAACTGTTTCAGACAATCGGCGATGTATTCCCACAGCTCTTCGGATTCACCAGTCTTGAGCTCCTCAGGCATGCGATATTTGGACTGGATGATGTCGAATTCCGACTTATTATCGGTCAGAGTAATCTCACAAACCCTCAGGTTAGTACCGCCCATATCCAAAGCCAAGTAGGTGCCTGTCTCGGATCCGTCTGGGAAATCCATAACCCAAGTTGGGTTCATTGGCTTCACAGCACGTTAGTCACACTGTGGTTGGGATATGCATTTCGATGTAAAGCTTACGATGCTACCACCCTCTACACTCAAGCCTATCATGGTGTTAGTGCTAAATTTCGTAATGCAAGGATTGGCTTGCCTTTTTCAAGCTCAGACACAAAGTGTTTGGTAATCTGCTTGAGCTTCGCCGTATCGACAGTGAATAGCTCCTCCAATTTTTTAATCTCGCCGAGAAGGTCCTTTGGCACATCGGCCATCGATCCTGAAAAGTTGACGTTAGCAATTTCCATCACCAATCAGTTTTAGTGAAAAGCCCTTAAAGCCATTGTACGAACGGTCATGATCATGGTGGTGATAGGAATGAAGGCGTGCCAAAGGGCCAGACGTTGTTGATCTTTCTCCAGGTTCCATTGTTTAGAATGATAGGTAATGCGAATGGACTAAAGAGAGTGAAGCGAAGCTTGGTAGAAAGACTCGCGTAGAGAGCATTATGGAATTTGGTGTCGAGGTTTAAATAGTCAAACAACGAGCTCCCCAAACTTAACTCAGATTCATGATCACGTATCTAGTGATTGTTGAATTCATTTCACGCAATAGCCCAGGCCATTAGAAAGAGCAGCTCTCCTTGTGAATTGCCGCTACTAAATGTGACAACAGTGTAGCGTTGACTCTGAACTTCGGACTCATTACCTTAGTCACTCAAGGAGGAAGGTGTAACAACAAACAGACAAACAGGCGGACATTCCGGATCGAACTTGGCTATCAGAGCGCCAGATATGTAGGTCATGACCTGGAGTTTTCTTGGACAGGATGAAGCAAAATAGATGAAAAATAACAAGACGGAATTGTACGTACCCTTTCGGGATGGTGGCTTTCTAGGACCTAGACCGACCATTTTGATGATATATCAGTAATTCTATATCAATATCGAAGGGGTATCGAAATCGACGATAGGCAGCGATTAAGACTGAGAGACTCTGAAAGATGTAGGACAATCTAGATAACTTGATGTCTTGTGTTAGTGCGAAGAGGTATCACCAAGTTATACAGGAGGTTCGAAAGAAAAGGGTAGCTCCGGGGTGGGTGTGTGTAATATATAGTGGTGAGGTGTTTGGAGCTTATACAAGACGAAGGATAGATGTCCGAAAAGTCTCAGATACACGCGTATGATAACTTACTCAGCTCAGCCAGATCCTCTAACAATGAAAATGATTATCGTTCGGGTAGGGCGAGGCAGTGGGAAAAGACAGCCGGTGATCCTGGAGAGCTGCAAGTCTTTCACGAATGGTGAGGGGAATTAAGGTTGACGAAAAGTGCCCCTCTACCCCTCCATCCTTGCGCCGCATTGGCGTGTTCCGGCCCACCAAGTTGGTTTCAGTGGCTCTTCATTGGCTTGGATATCAATATTAGTGATATTTATTATTGGACTTTGAGCTTGGATTTTTTTTTTTGCTGGGCTGCTGGGCAGCTGGGCTGAGTGGATTCAATGGGTTCAATGCCACGCTAATATGAAAGTATCCCAAGTACCTAGGTAGGTATTCTGTACAATTACGCAGTTGCTCATGCACGCTGGAAGTACCTATAGAGGGGCCAACATTCTAGCCATTCCAGCCATATTCCGTACATGTGCTCACCAATACCAAGATGTGACTGTTATGTGCCACCAGAATCTCAAACAATTTTAGATGACTTGCCTCAATTTTCTCTTTTACCTATAATAAGTGCTCAACATGAGGTGGGTTGGAATAGCGGTGTGCTTGGTTTCTTGCCTTGGTATCTCTTATACTTACTTCGTACTTCCCACCTCTATGGGCTTGTCATGATAGAACCGCAGGTTCTATATTCCTGATATCCACGCATAATCTCATGTAGTTTGCTGCATGCCCCTCACCCCGCACTCGATTTCGAAGACCCCTCAAGTACCATGTCGCTTTATTGACTGCCATGGGGGCTGCTTAACTTCCCAGGTAGGTATATCTAGGGATGGATGAAGCCGATGGAGGGATTTGAGCGATTTGTTGTCAGATGAGGCATAAGAGATATTCCAGGAGTCACATGTGACATCCCCCAGAAAAGTCCTGGTGGTGAGTCTTTTTCACGCCACCTGGAAAGTAGAATAGCTATAAAGGTGAACGATTATTTGAGAGCCTTTTCATCAGAAGTGCAGCTCCAAGCCAGAGCCCCAACAGGTCCAGACGACCTCGGGAGCTGGTCCCGTTGAAAATATGGGGTTTGCCGTACCTGCCGGTAGTGGCTAACCTAAGAAAGCCTAGCGGCATCTAAAGGCATCTGAAGTAAAAAACGGATTAACATGCTTCCTCAATCCCGAGTTTCGGCCGCTGATTGGCTCAAGCTTGGAAATGGGTCCTCAAACGCGCATTTTGGCAACGTAAGCTGGAACTTTGTGAAAGGTGTACCTTGGGGAGAAGCCACATGTAGCTTGTCGCTTGTCCAAGCTTACAAGCTCAACACAACGCCGTTGATCAATTTGAATTGGCGCTACTCATCCTTCATGAGTAGCACGTACTGTCTTTCTTCGCCATGAAGTTCACTGCAGCTGCGGCTGCCTGCCTCTCTTTATTTTCGCAGGTCCTAGGTGATACCAGCACTGCTGGTCCCTCCTCATCCAAGGTCGTCCTCCCAGCTACTTTCAAGCCGCCGCAAGTCTTCAAAAATGCGAACTTGGTACATGTCATAACTCTAGAGAAGAACTACGCCAAGGAGAATATCAATGTCTTGATCGAAAATGTGTCGCAGGAACCTCAAGATGAATACTTCCTACCGTTCACCAGCGACCAGATGGAGAGAATAGGAGGCATCGAGGTGAAGGACAGAAAGGATGCAACCGTTTCTGGGTTCGCCGTAGAAGCTGTTGAATTCGACCAGACCAGGTAAATAGTATATCCATTCCTTAACTGAAAACCCTCCTTTTGCTTACAGATTGCCAGTGACACTCAGTACTATCGCATTCGACTCCCTACACCCTTGCCGGCCAAGGGTCAACAAACCCTAGGTATCTCCCTCTTCTACCTCAATGCTTTCGCGCCTCTACCCGCTGCGATCCAGCAATCCGAAAAGCAATACCTCGTCTATCAATTCTCCGCGTACTGCCCTTCCGTCTATCCTACCTTGAAGCAGAAGACGGAAGTCAAGCTCCCGTCGTCTGATATTCCTGACTATACGAAGATCGCCGGTAGTGGCGAGACGAAGGAGTTCCCGCAAAAGCAGGGCTCAAAGCTTACCTACGGTCCTTTCCCCGAAGTTCCAGCCGGCGCAGTGTCTCCCGTCAAAGTGCGTTACGAATTCACCAAACCCGTCACCCACGTATCGCAATTGGAGCGCGATGTTGAGGTCAGCCACTGGGGTGGAAACGTTGCGTTCGAGGAGCGGTATACTCTATACAACTACGGCGCGAACCTCTCGTCTCAGTTCAACAGAGTGAAATGGGCGCAGTCTCAGTACTTCAACCCTCAGTCTTACGCTCTCAAGGAGTTGAAGGTCCCTCTTCGTGTCGGTAGCAAGGATGCGTATTTCACGGATGTTATTGGCAACGTGTCCACGTCGCGATTCCGTTCCAACAAGCGGGAAGCTGTACTTGAACTGAAGCCTCGATACCCAGTCTTTGGCGGCTGGAAGTATCCATTCACTATTGGCTGGAACGCCGACGCGAAGCGATTTCTGAAGAAGTCCGGTGACACCTATATGCTAAATGTTCCTTTTATTGAGGGGCCGAAGCAGCAGGAGGGTGTCGCGTTCGAGCAAGTCCAAGTCCGTGTGCTCTTGCCAGAGGGTGCTGAGTGAGTATTACAACGCAATCCTATTATACATTTATTAATTATTTCACAGGAATGTTCGATTTTACACCACAATTCCCGAGTCATCTATCACGGATCATACCGTTGATCTGCAGCAGACGTATCTGGACACCATTGGCCGCACAGTCCTAACAATCAAGGCGAGGAACTTGGTTGACGACTTCCGAGATCGCGAACTCATCGTATCGTACGATTATTCGCTGGTGGCAAGCCTTCGCAAGCCTCTGATCGTCTTCTCAAGCATGGTGACGGTGTTTATTGGGATGTGGGCAATCTCAAAGGTGGATGTCAGATTCTCAACTAAATAAGGGGGGTGACTGGGTCCTTTTTTCCTTATTGGCATCCAGGTATATTATCTGCATGTACATTACAGGTTTTCCAAAAAATGGTATGATGACGGTCCCTGGAAAACTTTAGACTACCTCAAGGCGTAGATTTGGCACAAATGAAAATGAAATTCAGAGGAATATGAAATCCTTCGATTAGTTAATGAAACAAATGTCTCCAACTGCGTCAGCTTCTAAATGTACCTAAAGATAGAACGTTGGCCAAGCAGTGTGCAATTTGCTATCAACCGATCTCCTGCTTGACATCCGATTGATTAGCATTTAAAGCTTTCTTTTTTCACGTAAGATGTGATGGTATCAACTATAGGGTGGTGTACTGTCAACCGGCCTGTGTGGATTTCTTGAGGGTTCAAGGGTTTTGTGTGGAGGTCGTACCATACGTACCGTACGACCTACAGGGCCTGCAGGGCCTACTAAATCGGCCAGGCGTACATTCAGGGCTGCGGGCTGACGTCGGCGCAGCATCATAGGTCTTGCTTTTAAGACACCTAAGACAGCCCTCGGGACGGGAATGCACAAGGATCCCTAGCCGGCATCCGATAAGAGTAGTGGAACTTGCATTCTAGAACTTATTGACCGTCTAGTCGACTACGTCTAATGTGTTGAACGTAGAACGCGCAGCAGGGCGGAATGCCTGCATGCGGGTGTGTATCAATATGGACACGAGATCAGGCACTGGGGAGTGTCAAGCATCTGTGGCTTGACACGAGCTGTTCCAGTCGTTCTATATGGCATATCATGGCGCCCGGCTGCACGGGATATGCGATGATCCATCTCGTGTTATAGGGGTCTCCGTGTCTGGGCCCATGCGGCTTAGGTCTGAGACCCTGCTCGTACGAGTGCAAAAGGTAGATGCCAGAGACATGGAACTCTTGGCAGCCCTCCACGTTCTCCAAACTACTGGGTACAGGTATTCGGGTGTTCGGGGTGTCTGAATTCTTGATAGGTGGCATTTGTGGCGTAATGTGATATCTTGACCAATGCTGTGCCCTGCCCGCCCCGTCTGCATGTCGATATTAAAGTTGCAGGGATGGCAGCATGAAAGACGGGATGCGCAACGAGGATCTTTTCAGGATCTTTTGGAGGATCTTGAGATTAGCGTATTGCCAGACGATCCAGAATGCTGATTTGCCCTATTATTCGGTGCGAGGTAAACAACGGTTACAGTGAGCCTTCCTCCCTCCTCGTGACGCTCTTGGCTCAGCCATTGCTGACGTTGGTAGGTCATGGGAAAGTTTGGATAAATACCTGTCTCCCTCGACTTTGAAGACTCATTCTTCATCCCATCCAATTCCTCACAATCTACATCCCTAGATCAGGCTCGGAAAAGTTATAGAGGAAGAATAACACGTGCTTGCTACTCGCCAGACCTTGCAAATTCTTTTAAGATTTCCCCCATAAAACTTACAACGACGTCGATCTTCGGGTATAAGTCAATCATACTCTAGACAGCCAATTCCTACATGACGCACAAAACAACTTCTGTTTTCATCTCCACGGAATCAAGCAAGATGTGCTTTCGAGCCGAGCCGTCGCGCAAATGTAAGTATACAAAACAGGTCGTGTCGGCATACTTCCCCTTATACTCTAAAATGCTAGGTACTGTAAGGAGAAAATACTAACACGACATGTTTAATACAATCAGACTACTACCACGAAGAATATATACCAGTCCGCCAAGCCCACCACCATCACCACCACCACTCCTCAACTCCTCGGGCTAGCTACAATTCACACCACCACCACAGCCCTCGCGTGAGCACCACCAGCTACCGACGAAGCACCCCGGTCTTGATCGAGAGAACCAGCCAGACCAGATACCGATAATGTCTTGTCACGTTTCTCATTCTCGATCTGTAGCGGCTAAAAGTTCACATCGAGTTGCATCCGACTTGTGTACAGTATTTGTCGAAACCAACAAGCAAGCACGCGCATTTGGTTCCCTGATTCAAATATCGACCTATTGAATTACGAATACCTCTGTTATTTAATACAAGGTGAACGATCTGGGCTGGGAGGAGTAAAACTAGAGAGTGTTAGGGTTATTATCATACGATTTTTTAATACTTGAGTTTAATGTTATTTCTTCAAACATATTTGCAATTACCATGTATGAACCTAGATTACTATGTACCTAGATACCAATGAGCTCTGGACGAGTTACGATTATTTTCCCTGAGGAGCCGGGTGTCGTCATTGGGATTTTATTAGCAGGGTATAGATACTTGCTTCCGGCTTTGGGGTTAAGTCTCAGCTGGGGTTAGTTGATGGGGTGGTGTGCGCGGCTTAGATAGGTCTCGAAGAAATGACGTCATGAAAACTTTTTAGCTCCGTCTCCCGAGCTCTCCGCCGTCATCTGCTAAACCTGCCTATCAAGCCTATCCTCAAGAGGCTACACTCTGAACTCCGTGACCACATCCATGCTACATGTGCAAACGTGATGTGATATGTTCTTTGAGATTCGGGAGGGGTCAATATGAGCGATATGAGACCAAAGGCGAAAATTTCTTCGTGTCCAAGATTTTATACTTGGTTATTACTTGAAATGGACTCCTAGGTGTGACGACCTGAACAATCAACTACCTCAAGCATAGGCTCTTTGTTCACTTTGTTAAACGAGACCCTGCCTAGGTATACATTACCACATATATCTGTCTGATCTTTAAGTTCAGGTCAGGCTCCACTCGGATAGGTAACACCGGATACACCCTCAGTAACAGTACATTCAACTTAGGTAGAAGGTAGTAAAGGTTATAGTTTTAAGGCTGTTCTAGTAAGTTTAATGATCCTCTTTTATTAGCGCTTATTTGTATATAGTAGATATAAGATACACAGAGCTTCGAACTTTCAATTTTGCAAGTGGGATGTGGCCATTGCGTTGCAGAGCTGCAACGGAGAGGATCGCAAGCGGAAGCTTCTCCTTGCTTGGAAATATGAAAGTGCTTGGGAAAGCGACACCAACTAACTACTTCTGCAGCTTGTTGTAGTCAAGAAAGAAAGCCAGGCCAGTAACCTTACTTTGAGGATTATCATCATGTAGGTCACGATGGATTTCCAATTCTTCAGCAGTAACTCGAAAGGCGTGCAAGAGCTTGAGAGGATGTCTCAGCTCAGTCGCCAAGACAGCAGTCGATCTTTAGGCTCAACCTACATGTAATCTCTCTGCGACTCACCTATCCCCATCTTCATTAATGAAGGTTGGTATGTGCTAACAATCAGGCTTTCGTTTCCAGGAATCGTTCTTTGTCTATCCGTTCTAGCAAGGGAGGTGCTTCGGGTACGCAAACGCCCGCCCGCAAAAAGGGCTTCTCGTTCGCGTCGCTGCGAGGATCGATCCAGCCAGAACTCTCGCGGCGCCTGTACCAGGTCATCAAGTCGACCAACAACCTAGTATCGTCCCACGAGGCGGCAGGGCGAGAACGGGAGACCATCGCGAAGCAGCTCTCGGAGTGGGGCGAGCAGACGGGCGACGACGCCGTGTCAGACATCAGCGACAAGGTGGGCGTGGTGCTGTCGGAGCTGGGCGCCCAGGAGGAAACCTACGCCCACAACCTGGACGAGGCCCGCGGCCTGCTCAAGACGATCCGTAACACGGAAAAGAGCGTGCAGCCCAGCCGCGACGCCAAGGGCAAGATCGCCGACGAGATTCAACGTCTCAAGCTCAAGGAGCCCCAGAGCCCCCGCCTCGTCATCCTCGAGCAGGAGCTGGTTAGGGCAGAGGCCGAGAACTTGGTCGCCGAGGCGCAGCTGACGAATATTGTGCGTTCCTATTCAACCTACCTACCTATTCTCACTTAGTAATTATGGGAAGACTTGTTAACACGAGAGTAGACTCGCAAGAAGCTGAAGGAGGCCTATGAAGCCGAGTTCGCCGCTGTTATCGATCGCGCCGAAAAGCAGATCATCCTCGCCAAGCATGGTCGGCGCCTGCTCGACCTCCTGGATGACTCGGCTGTCACGCCCGGCGACGCTAGACGTCCCTACGAGAACGGGAACGCTGCTCGCCAGGTGCTCAACGACGCCGAGGACGATCTTAAGAGCTATGCTGAGCACAATGCCGGCGGCGTCGACTCAATAATAGGACGCGATCAGGACGCGGAATATGTTGCCGGCCACAGCAATACTTATACTCGAGCTCAGGCTGGTAGAGACGGTGGTAGAGGTGAGACACCCGTCATGACTGGTGGCATTGGCCAGTCTGCTGACGGCGATCACCTTGCTCCAGCTGCCGGTAGTGATATTCCATACGTGAGCCCGACACCGACATCTTCAAACGACGAGAACGACAGGACGTGAGACGGTACTTGGAAACACAATGATGGGAAATATTGGTGTAAACGTTTTCAAGTGAACTATTATAAAAATAGGTGTATTGGACTAGGAAATTGGGTTAGCTGCTTGGCTGGTTTTGGTATTTATAATCCATAATCCTGTTGGGTCGGTATGGTGGGACCAAAGAAAGGGTTCCATCCCTGGACGCATATATCCATGTTTGGCTCCCAGGACTCGAGGTTGTAGGTATTAGCATGATCACGAGATTGTTATAGACGTATTTTGACTTTGCAATTGGAATGATCGTGAACTTATTATCGCGTTGCGGAAATCTTAATGTGTTTACTACGGTAAAACCTCGGTCGAGGTCAATCCCGTCTCCGTTTGTTGAAGCTCCATAGAATAGTGACGATCATCTTCCCGGACGCAACGCAGGCGGACATTTGACAAAATGGATTGCGTCGTTCTACCTAGCCGCCAGCTTCGAAGGCCTCTAGCAAATTTATGTCGAAACTGTAGCCGTCGAATCCTCCCCCGACCGTCCCGAACATACGCCAGCACCTCCTCTGCCCAGCCGGACATCTACGATGTCGTCTGCGTCGGCGGGGGACCAGCCGGCCTGAGCCTGCTCACCGCGCTCCGTAAGTTCACCCCGCTCGAGCCAATCCAATGCTTCCGCACAGCCTTATACCTTGTCCGCAGGATCCAATCCGACGACTGCTGGCCTGCGCGTCGCCCTCGTCGAAGCCCAGGACCTGAGCAAAGTGCGCACGTGGAAGCTGCCGCCCGATCGCTACTCGAACCGCTGTAGTTCCCTCACACCGACGTCCGCGCTGTTCCTCGACCGAGTCGGCGCCTGGGGCCATGTTCAGCGTTCCCGCGTCCAGCCCTACCACGAGATGCAGGTCTGGGATGGCGTGACGGACGCGCGCATCGAGTTCGAGTGGGATCACGCCGCCGCGCAGGCGCAGGGGAAGACGAAGACGATTGCATATATGACCGAGAACTTGAATTTGACGTCAGGGCTGCTGAGCAGGATAGACGAGCTGGGTGGCGTGGATGTGTACGAGGGGGCGAAGGTCGAGAGTATCACGTCGGGGAAGGATACAGAGGAATTGGATTTTTCTGAGTGGCCGATTGTCCATCTCGCAGGTGGCAAGCAATTAGCGGCACGTCTTCTCGTCGGCGCCGATGGAGCGAACAGCCCCGTAAGAGCGTTTGCGGGTATCGAGAGTAGAGGGTGGGACTACGGACGGCATGGGGTCGTGGCCACGTTGGAGCTCGAGGGCCCTGGCTGGGGCGGAGACGACATGAAGATCGCGTACCAGAGATTTCTACCTACGGGACCTGTCGCTATGCTACCGATGCCGGGGAACTACTCTACTCTCGTCTGGTCCACCACACCTGCGAACGCTGCGCTCCTCAAGAGTCTATCCCCGAAAGACTTCGTTGCGCTCGTTAACGCGGCCTTCCGCCTCGGTCCTGTCGACCTCGGATTCATGCACACACTAAGCTCGGGGCAGGACGACGAGCTGTCATGGAGATTACAGCACACACAATTCAACTCACAGGCCATACCGCAGACGGTCGTAGGTGTACAAGAAGGCACCGTCGCGTCGTTCCCGCTAAAGATGCGACACGCGGACACGTACATCGGGGAGCGAGTAGCTCTTGTCGGCGACGCAGCGCACACCATCCACCCGCTCGCGGGACAAGGACTCAACCAGGGTCAAGGCGACGTCGCAAGCCTGGCGCGGACGATCGAGTACGCCGTATCCCACGGCCAAGACCTCGGCGCGCGCATGTCGCTCGAACCGTACAACTCGGAGCGGTACGCTGCGAATCATGTACTCTTAGGTGTCTGCGACAAGCTGCACAAGATATACTCGGCGGGCAGCGGCCCTTTAGTCCCTTTAAGGTCGTTGGGGCTTCGCGCTGTCAACGCGATGGGACCGCTCAAGGGCTTCTTCATGGACCAAGCTGCAGGTAATGGGATCAAATTTCCAAGCAAGTTGTTTTGAACGAAGAAATCGTCTACGAAGCGCTCCATGTATTACTACCAACTCGCTCGGCATTCGTGTATTCCACCTTGTACCGTACCTACATTATTAAGGCTCCATCCGAGATAGACGCGAAACACAGGTATAAATAATGGATTATGACTAATAACTTAGGTGGATGAATATGAATATGAAATGGCGGACCGACTACTTCAACATGCATCGTGAAGTTCGAGTAAGCAGTGCTACGCAAAAACGATCAAGGAAAGCTAGATTGAAAGCCACCAAACTGATTTGATGAATCGCTACAGATACGTGACAATTGATGTCTCAAGCTTGCAAACATCATCAGGGAGACAAGATCGTAGAAAGCATCTTCTTCATGGCGACGCGTCAAGGCGCCGGTCATAACGAAAATGAAGAGTAAAGACAACAAAAATTGCGCTCCCTACGATCCACGAGGGATAATAGAAGAGGGTCGACTCCGCGATGTGCAATGCAGGTCCTCCCCCTTGAAGCGCCTCAATCTTGAGCGAGGCACTTCGGAACAAGGTAAGTATGAGGAAAGGAAAGAGAAAAAAAGAAAAACTTTTGGAAGAATGTCCGGTCTTAAGTAGACTAACCTAGGTTAGCAGACTGTCTCAGGGCGGTGTGGAGCGGCAGTAAGTGACGCTGGGCTGGAGCTAGAGGGGTGGGGTAATCATTGCCCAGCTACCGGTGTGGGGTGCGTTTAGTCGAGTGGATAAACCAGTAGATAAGATAAGATAATTGTTTCTCATAATTTTTTTCTACATGATTCTCGTTTTGAGTCCATTTACATACACCCCACCATAACCAGTAACGAATAATACACAATGGCGCCTTCATCAGGACGTCGACAACCGCCTAGCGCGGAAGAAATACACGAGCGTAATGTACGTATCATGCTGCTTTCTCCCCTCCCCTTCAACTTCCATATTCATTCTAATACTTTTGCTAGATTGTAGGCATCAACAAGGAGACAATCACAAATACTGTCTCGACCGACTACCCGGATAACTACGCAAATGAAGAGCACGCATGGGACAAGGATACTTTCCGTCAAAGCTTCAAGGTCCAGTGGCACGATAATAAACAACATGACGCCCAATTTTCTCTCATAGGAATTGACGCCTCCATAGCCAACGCCTTTCGTCGCATCCTTATCTCAGAAATACCTACCCTAGCCATCGACATCGTCTACATTCACAACAACACCTCCGTAATCCAGGACGAGGTCCTCGCGCACCGTCTTGGCCTCATTCCATTCACCGGCAGCAAAACGGGGCTCCGTGACTTACGCTTCTGGCGCAAGCCAGTCGAGGGCGAGGATGCTTACGCCACCACCTATGATTCCAACACCATCTGTCTTAAGCTTCAGGTCAAGTGCACGCACAACAAGGATGCGCCAGCAAACTCGAAAGATCCTAAGGAATTGTATCACAACGCGCACGTCTACGCCAAGGATCTTACGTTCGAGCCGATGGGGCTCCAGGAGAAGCACTTCATAGGCGACGACGTGATTCGACCCGTCAACCCCGATATCCTTATCGCAAAGATGCGACCCAACCAGGAGATCGACCTCGAGATCCACATGCACAAGGGGTACGGCTGGGACCACGCCAAGTGGTCGCCCGTCGCCACGGCTAGCTATCGTCTGATGCCTACCATTACCATCACGAAGCCCATCATAGGTGCGGAAGCCGAGAAGTTCGCCAATTGCTTTATGGAGGGCGTCATCGGGCTGGAGCCGGTGACGAGGAAGGAGGCACGTACCAAGGATAGCGGGTACGAGGGCCACGAGGGCGAGATGAAGGCAGTTGTTAAGGACCCGATGCGGGACACCGTCAGTCGCGAGGTGCTACGGCACCCCGAATTCGAGGGCAAGGTCAAGCTCGGCCGACGAAGAGACCATTTCATTTTCTCGATCGAGAGCACAGGTCAATGGGATAGCGACGAGCTGTTCCTCGAGTCCGTCAAGACCCTCAAGAAGAAGTGCCAGGTGCTTCGGCCGCAGGTTACAAATATGGTCTATACATACTAGATTCGGCTATAGCGGTGGAGACTTGGATGGATGGTATGGAGCTAGAACGGTTTGCTTGCTTGCTTCATATGTAAAAGGGCGTTTGTCTATTTTGCGACATCACATCATGGGCGGCGTTGCAGGGGATGGAAAATCTACCCAGGTACTTAGTTTCCTGATGGAAACCAATGTAAAAAGATCTCAAAACATGAGTTACACATGCGAGATATCGAACTTGACTTCAGGAAAACAGCCTGACACGTTGAATGCATGGATTCTATTATCTCCAGTAGACTCTTGCCTCCTGACTCATAATGAAGCCCCTTGTCTTCCTAGTTGACGTCAAGCAATACCCCCTGGCCTGCATATCTAAAGATAAAAAAAAAAAAGACAAGATAACAGGGGTATAAGCTGCTAATGTTCTGTATGAAGAAACAAGAAAGGGACTGGGTCCAGATTCAAGACAGGATAGGATATGTGCCAACTCAAGTCTCCCAACCTAGAGCCAGTGAGAACTATTAGGCGAATTTCGTTTACCTGAGAACGCCTTAAGATAATAAAAGAGCAGCGCGGTGCTACGGCATATAGCAGCGCCTCTGGCCCTTCAAAAGGGTGACTTATAGGAGTTAGAGGAGCTATCCTGCTAATAATACGACCTTGAAGCCGAACTAGAACCCCGATCAATCGGAGATGTGTCCGGGAACGCACCGACCGGCGTCGCAACAGCCGTTCGTTCATCGTCGTTGTCCGAGCTCAATTGCTCATCTCCAAAGTCATCTGAGCGATCCGGCGGAGCTCGCATTGCTTCAAGCACCTCTCTACCGAGTTCCGGCGGCTGGTAGGGTTTCACTGTATGCATGTCTCTACCGCTGGGGAGAGTCGGTATTAACGTCCCCGGAAGGGGGATAGAGTGTGAGAGCATCTGTGTTCTAATATGAGCCCCGTTGCTTCGTTAGGATATTCTTCTAGTTCACCGAGACTTACAGTATCGTTGACTTTGGTCCACTTGGCGTCCAGCATTTCGATGACACGGATCTCTTCCAACTTGCCCGCATCTGCTCCCCAGTTCGCGCCCCTTTCAACCTTCTTGTCTTCCCTTTTCTCGGTCCATTCCTTCTTCATCCGGCTAAGGCTGAGACCCTTCTTGCCCGCCTCTTTTGACTTGACGCCGAGTTCTTCCAGGCCGCAGCGCAGCCAGCCTATCGCGTTTCCGGTCAGCCCCGACAGCTCGGCGTCGATGGCAAAGAAGCGACATGCTTTCGCTCGGCTCGTTCTTTTGAAATCGTCAAGATATCGTAGCAGTCCCTCGTTCAGCTTCGATACTCCACGCCCCTGCGCCTGGCATAGAGAAGATGCCTCCCCTGCGTGCTCTGCGGCTGCGAGGCACAGCCGGCCGAACAGATGGGCCCGGACCTTGGGTATCTCGGGTGCTTTGTACATCCATTCCCGGTCGTTTTCGTTGCGGCCCTGCGCAATCACGGCCGGGTATGGGTCATCTTTCAACACAACGAGTAGTGTTGCTTCAGATAGGGCAAGTAATGACATGGCACGGGCGGTTGAAGATGCAATATCAGGACAGGGAGGCTGCGTAGTAAGACTCCCGGCTCGATGAGCTAGATAGTCATAAACCGACGCAGCATCCAGTAGATGCTTGGTGGCAGTGGTGATAGCTATCGTGCGCGCCTGCGTGCCGAGAGGATCCCCCGATGTGACATATAGCGGATGTAGCAAGGTACGGGCCAGCAGAGTATGGGTATAGCCGACAGTTGAAAGAACAAAGAATAGCTCATATTCTAGGGATGGGATCTTGACCCGAGCCGTTTCTTTCCCAGGGACAGCCTGGTCTGATAAAGTTGGCCGCCATTCAATAGCAGGGGTTGAAGTCAGCACCACACTTATCTCCTCGCCGGAGACTAGCTTATTGCTCAAGCCAGCATCGACAGCGAGGAGGTATGGAAGGTATCGATTCAAGTCAGAAAGTATTAGCGATAACTTAAGCGGTTGAGATGCCACAGGGAGTCTTTTGTACTCTTTCAACAAAGCTTTCAATACCCCTCGATGTGTACTAGCATTGAGGGCCAGAGAGGGGTGCGATTCGCATGTGAAACTGGAAGAGAAAGCATAAGACGATGTGGTAGGCAGTGTGAATGGAAAAGGCATCTTGAATTCAATGCTGTCTGGTGTCTGGGGAACATTCGATCTCGCAACACTTCCACCAGGCTTGCTTAGTTCTTCTTTGAATGAGTACGGAATAGGTACGGTAAGGACTGTAATAAATACCTACCTAAGGTAAGGTAGAAATACCTAGGCAACTTATGTTTTCTCAGATCATTTGCGCTGGTGAAGCCTCCATTGTCTATCCACCTAAAGTGCTTGGCTGTCTGAGGAGATATGAAGGTAGCGAGCAGATCACTACGACGGGCGCATTTACATAGTAGGCGGTAACCGTTGCTAAACCGGAGTATGCCCCAACCGGGACATGGGACATTGGACATACGTCAATTTCAGCCACAGCTTCGTTCTCCACTTCTTTTCGATCCCCTGTTGTAACACGTTCAGGTGGACACGCAAGACGTTAAACAGACCCTTGTCCAAAAAGTGCGAAGGACAGCTTCTGTCACAGTAATTCCACCAAAATGTCAGCTTGATCTTGACAACACTCTTTTAGCAACGTTGGAGGACCGCTCACTTCAAATGATTCACATAGTGAGTCTACGCCCAACAACCATACGGTGACGATAATGGCTTCAGCTTCGCCATCACCAGCGCACAAGCCGCGGCGCAAGGCAAAGAAGACGGCGCATTTCGAGAGCGCCATTCATGCCAAACCCGAAGCTCTGATTCGAACCCCCTCCTTCCCTCTGGCAGCCTTTCTTTGGCCTGCCAGGAGCTCTCTCTCACAATGGGAAGTCCTGCCGCTCATTCTCATGATTGTCGGGTTGTTTAGATGGGCCGCTGGACTCTGGGGATATTCAGGTAGGCCTCGACTCTGTCCAAGCTGCCATAATTCTTGCTAGACTCAGCTAACAGGTTCGTTCTCTTTCAGGCTTTAAGAAGCCCCCTATATTCGGCGATTATGAGGCACAGAGACATTGGATGGAAATTACAACACATCTACCAATATCACAATGGTACTTTCACGACCTGCAATGGTGGGGTCTCGATTATCCTCCCTTGACCGCGTACCACAGCTGGCTGCTTGGCAAGGTTGGCTCTCTGATCGATCCCTCGTGGTTTGCGCTCTATGCCTCACGAGGCTCCGATGACCCGAACCTCAAGATTTTCATGAGAGCTACCGTCATCGTATCCGAATACCTGATCTACATTCCGGCCGCCGTCATATTCGTCAGGAGGTACAGCAGGCTCTTCGGGGTTGCTCAATGGACAGCTTCGGTAGCGCTTGTGGCTATACTCATGCAACCTGCCACCATTCTCATCGATCATGTTCACTTCCAGTATAATACGGTGATGCTCGGCTTCGTCCTGGCGAGTATGTCTAGCATGGTAGCAGGGCGATATATGTGGGCGTCTATCTTCTTCGTCGCGGCACTAGGGTTCAAGCAAATGGCACTGTACTATGCGCCAGCTGTGTTTGCGTTTCTTCTAGGAAGTTGTACGTTTCCTCGTGTCAATATTGGGCGATTAACGGGCATTGCGGCTGTCACTCTTGCTTCCTTCGCCGTTCTCGTCCTTCCTATAGTTCTAGGCGCACTGTACGATGCTAATCGTGGAATCGACTCACGACCTGATCTCGATGGCCCTTGGCCCCCGCTACCTATTCTAGCATTCCTGACAGACTACCTTGATACGGGGGCTTTCTATTATCCAGTAGTGGAGCAGATGGTTCAGATGGTCTATCGAATCTTCCCATTCGCGCGAGGATTGTTTGAAGACAAGGTTGCCAACTTCTGGTGTGCAGCAAATGTGGTCATCAAGTTGAAGCAGTACCCAACTGAGCTCCTCCAGCGTGTATCACTACTAGCGACCCTCGCCTCAATCGCTCCCCCTTGTCTCTTAGTATTTTTACAGCCACGCAAGGAACTTCTGCCGTACGCTTTCAGTGCCACGGCTTGGGGGTTCTTCCTATTCAGCTACCAAGTACACGAGAAGAGTGCCCTCCTCCCACTTCTACCTATGACTTTACTCCTAGCGGGAAATCAGGGGCTAGGGAAAGAGGTCAGATCGTGGGTCGGATTTGCCAATCTCGTCGGCGTGTGGACCATGTTTCCCTTGCTACAGAGAGTGGATCTCCGGGTCCCCTATACCGTACTTACCCTTCTGTGGGCGTATCTACTAGGTCTGCCCCCTGTATCAACCAGTGCCTACTTTGAGCAGGGGCAGAACATCTGGGTCCAGTGGATGACAGCTATCGTTCACGCTGCCTTCTACGTCGCTATGGGATTTTGGCACATACTAGACTTGTTCGTCACCCCGCCCCCCGACAAGCCTGATCTCTGGGTCGTCGCCAACGTGGGCGTCGGTGCTGCTGGGTTCGCCCTCTGCTACTTGTGGTGTTTGTGGAAGCTGGCCCAGGAGAGCGGGGTCTTCCAACAGAGGCCCAAAGTCAAGACGGCGTGAAGTTGCCCTTGTGCCTGTGCTCATACCGCACTGATTGTACCATAGAGAAAGATCAGAAAGAAATCCTTCAAATAGCCTTGCGACTACCCGATGCCAACTGATACGTGTATGTTGAGATATTCCATGATGCTCTTTTATGATGTTTCCTTTTTAAAAATGAGTTTCGTCGGTCAAGCGCATGACAACAGCGATCTAGATCTTCTGACTGCTCAGATCCCAGTGTCTCAACACGACCAATATATTTCCTCAGGCTTGAATCGGACTGCTAGGCAAGCAGGTAAGCGGCATAGGCGCCGTTTGTGCCGGAACAAGTTGCTGTCCCTTTCTTCTAGTATGAGGATATGCCGATATCGTTATTATGGAAACGTTCGTGCGGATACTGTGCATCGGCTCGCCCTGCAGAGAGGCGAGGCTATGCCAAATATGCAAGCCGTAGAAACCTCGCTGTATTGATAGATATGTCTGTGTTACGATGCTTTCCGGCGTGCTGCGGGATCAGCGTGGCCGTGAGGTTAGGTTAGGCCTGTCTTGACTATGATGATACGGTTGATAATGTTGGCACAATGCTTTAAGGCTCCAATATGTAGTCAGTTGCCTCTGTTGGCTTCGGGGATGGGGATATCAGTAGTTATCGGTAGTTTCCAAATCGGAAAGAATGTATCTCTCTATCTACGTGTTATATAGAGCCGAGGCATATGTATAGAAATAAGTCACCAGGAATT
Organism: Hypoxylon sp. FL1150; assembly: GCA_022495205.1. Classification (NCBI taxonomy): domain Eukaryota; kingdom Fungi; phylum Ascomycota; class Sordariomycetes; order Xylariales; family Hypoxylaceae; genus Hypoxylon; species Hypoxylon sp. FL1150. Next base: position 126,891 of record MU376256.1, on the reverse strand, counting down.
AAATAGCTATTCAGTTGACATCTCCAACGTCAGCATGCAGTGTGGACGTTTCGGCTGTTTGATACTGGACATCGACCTCGAAGGTTGAAAAGAACTGGGTCCGTAGATCGGGTCTTTATATCAATACATTGCTCTTTATTCCCCCGGTCAAATTTCTTCTATCTTTCTACACCTATCCACCCGCCCATCATTCTCTTCTATCATGACTCTTAGATTTCGTCAACCTATCGCCATAATTCTAGTCGTTTTGTCCATTATGAATGTCCTTTTAATATTGGCACGAAGGGAAGGTTAACGATCACAGGGCTAAAGGGATAGCCGAGCAGCTTCGTCGCATCCGTGAGCAGGCTTCTTCAACTGACGAACGTGTGGACGAGGGATCCGAACATGAGAATTTCGGAGACGAGGAAGAGCCCTCGCCGTCTTGTGCTTTGGATCTCGATAAGTCGCAGGCATGGCTAGGTATACATAGAAGAGAGCGAGAGGTCGAACTACGAAGCGGAACTCCCACCACCAGATACCGAGACCAAGCATAAAAAACAAGCTGGCCACAGAGAGAGAGACCACCAGCCCCCGGCGCGTCCCCCCCCATCTGCTCGTGGAATCTCATCGAGAGAGTGACCAACCCGAACAAACCGCCACCTCTGGCCCCATCTGCACAAAATAACCAGGACGTGCGCAGAAAAGAAACAACCTGGCCCATACGCAGACGAAGTGAGAGGAATCAGCGAGGACTATTGTAAAAGCTAACCGAGCAGATCCAGGACAGCCTCCGCGACCTTGACGAACATCTCCACTGGGAGCATCATGATGCCATTCCCGACGACCAGCTGGAAGTAACCAAGCTAGGTATCTAAAAGGTAGTGTCGTTATATTTCGAAACGTTCGATTTCAACGAGGTTCACGGCTGGCTCGTGGCACGTTCTGATGTCGCGATAAACCAGCCTGAGACTTGAGACATGGATGGATGTCGAAGGCGAAGTATAGGTGGGAAGCCAAGCCTTCGCTTAGCTGTTACATGAAATCAGTTGATAGAGCGTTGGTGTTTCGTGTATAAACGTTAGTAGCCATCGAAGCCGCATCTGAATTCATCGCCACCCTCTATTGAGCAGTGGAAACCGCAGTATTGTTAGCAATCATCACATGTAGCTTATATCAAGTCTTTACACAATACAGAGGCATGCAGGCACGAATGTCATCAAGCAGAACCCGAGTTTCTCATTTCCCTTTACATTTGTATAAACTTTTTTTATTTTCCCTCTTTGATAACCGAGACCTTTATGAACGAGGTGGGCAGCAGAGGAAAGGGGGGCCACACCATTTTGCACTTGATTCTGCGATTGGGACATATGCCAAACACTTCGCTCTACGCCTGTTAAGCCCACATGATGCGTATGCCCCAGTCGCCATCGACACATAGTGCGAACATAGGTCTGGCCTTCTGCGATTTGCGATGCAAGTGTCACCAGCAGTTAGAATTTCGCGGTAGTCTCTGCAAGCCTTGATCCGCCGTCTAGTAGACCTTCTTCTTCTCGTCGAGACTGAACTGGCCAGGGCCGCTGTTAACGAGCAGTAGGAGGCCACCAACGATAGACAGAATCTGGAAGAAGTCGTACTTGGCGAAGTCCTTGTGGGGGTGGTGCTCGTGGAGCTGTGTTACAGGATTAGTTTATTTATGTAAATGTTAGCTGGGACGCAGCGGGAAAACTCACAGTCCAGAAGTTGTTCACCAAGACATTGAAGACACTCAGAATGAGAACGAGGAGGGTGGCGCTGAACTTGGCCTTGAATCCAACAACAACCATCACACAGGCAACCAGACCAATGACCGACACACCAATTCTCCAGACAGACCATTCTCCGCTGAAGACGAACCCGATGAAGAGAAAGATGAGGAGAATACGACCGGCCAGTTGGAAGTACATCTTTCGGTCCTTCTCGTCGAGTTGAGGTAGACCTGCAAATACCTGGGTCTTCCTGACCCAGGAGTCGGATAGGACCATAATCAGACCACCAATGACGGAGAGGTTGCGGAGGAAGAAGTTGAGGTCAAAGATCAGGCCGTATCCAAGCGCTTGGGTGACGACAACCCCCATAAGACCAGCTACAGCGTAATCGGAGTGCTTTCGGATAATGACGAGTGTGGAGCAAGCAATCATAGTCAGGACATTGATGATGAGAAACAGATGCGTCAGGCCGCTAGGAACTAACGGGAGGAACGGGAGGTTAGCTTAGGTGAAACCAGTTAAGGACTCTTCAGCTGTCGGACGTACTATGCCTGTAGGAGTTCAGATATACCAACTGATCGTTCCATTGTGTTATGATTCTCAACGCATCTTCGATGAATGTGACAACAATTAGGAAACGTCCGATAGCTGGTAGGTATCTATGACAGCAATTCGTATTAGTTGGGGTCCTGACAGAGTTTTTTTTTTTTTTTTTTTTTTTTTATTCAAAATGTGATTATGAAGAAAAGCTAGTTAATCTTGTGTTGTAGGCGTAGATAGGGCGAGGGGCGAAATAGGGGATAGACGTACGGCTTAATGGGTTCGCTGACGGTATCTAGGACATCCTCGATCTTGCTGGTCTGTTCCCTGATTGCGTCGAGAGGACTCGGGTCGGCTGCATCGCTTTTCGGTCCGCCGAAGGGATTCGGGTTACCGAGGTGGTAGCCGGCTGTACCTCTGATCTGGGCCATTTTGGACAGTCGCGTTGTATATATTCCAGGCCAGCTGTTTCGCGCGAAGTGAGAAAGGGGAGGAGGGAGGCGAGGGTAGGTGTGCGCAGCGAAGAACGTAGAGAGTCGGGATTCAATTTAGTTATAGCGACGTGCCTGGAGCTATCGACGAGCTGGAAAGGGAGGGGGAAGCCGGGAATATCGTCAAGTCCAGAGCTGCAATAACGACAAAGTTGGTAAGTGCTAGAAGTGAAACAAAAACTCGAGATCGAGATCGGAATCGTGAAGTTGGATTATATGGTTCACCTTCGGCCGGTGAGCTTTTAATGTGTGCTAGACAACCGTGTCCTCAATTGACAATGATGCAAGGCCAACTTCCGACATGCCAGATTGGTTTATTGCTTTATTGGCTGACTGACTTACCACGGGCTAGTGCTTGTTCTGGCATGGTCGCACGCTATGACCATTGCTAACCCTCTCCCATGTGTACCTTCCCGTCACTAGCTACAAATCAGGAACCTTAACGTTCACTAAAGAACCGTCACAAAGTCATGTACCTGACCGGCTACCATGATGTAGGTATCTACCTAGAATTGGGGTTCCGTCGAAGCTTAAATGCAGCCGACAGAAGATATATCCGCAGCCGGCCGTTTAGGTACAGCCTGTTAGGTATCAGGTCCTAGGGCTCCAAGAGACCGCTCCGCCGCATCATGCTAAATTTAGTGGGATGATGGACATCGAATCGCACAATTACTCCGCTACTGTACCGGAAATCACCCTCCATCCATACAACGTCATTCCTCATAATTCAGCAGGTAGCCGTTTCCTATCTGAGAATATATCTGTCTAATAAGAATTGCTCAATACTAGCAGAGTAATATAACTTCGTTGTGCACAATAGCACTTAGAAAAGTCGAGTCAATTTATGTACCACCCATAATTATTGTAATATCTAGGTACATAAGGTACATATAGTTTCAGCTCATACTATGTGAGAGTATTTCCATCCGTCGATCCCTCATATCAAAGTTATATACATCGTGCTGATACTCATTACTACCTAAAGTAGCCGTGTATATACTATTTGACATTTCTATTCGCCAGCTCTCCCAAGCTGTAAATATACAAGAGTCAATTAGAGTCGAAAACTATGTTGGGTATCTCATTGCTCGATATCGAGTCTGCTGTTCGTGAAACTCAACCTGCGAGGTAAAAACTGTAGTGTATCTGTACATCTATCTAAGATTAGTACGATCGACTTAGAGTGACTGAAAGGGGGACAAACCTATTATACATTGCGTTGCTCGCCTTGGCAGCAGCAAGACTAAACCATGATGCCAAGATCCTTAGGTAGGAGGTAGATAATAGGCCGTGATCACAATAATCCCAAAGAGCTCGTATTGATTCAGATCAGTCTTGTGTTATTGGCTGTAAAAGACAAGACGTGGAAACAGTATCCTATGCGATGACCAGCTGATCGAGCGACGCCTTTGCAATAGCAATCACCTTCTGACACGTAGGGGTCTCGCCCTTCTCGTGGGTCTTGAGTCCGCAGCTGGGCGGCTGCCACGCGCCCGACTGCTCCAGAGCATCCATAACAGCATGCCGCGCCTTGGACTTCTGTTCCATCTGGAGCACAATGTCCTTTAGTCCGATATGCAGCGGCGACCTATCCGCTGCGTCCGAGTCCATACCGGATAGTCCGTACACGTCGGCTTTGAGGAGCGCCCGCACGGTGAGCCGCCACATCGCCGGCTCCATTTCGCGGTGGTTGAGCACGTCGGAAGCCCCGCAGTTCTCGTGCTCGCCCGCACCCCACAGGATGCCTCCAAGCCCCCTCAGTTTGAAGACAAGATGCCTTCGTTCGGCCACCGCCTTGTTCGCCTCGTTGTCGACTGCCTGCAGTATGCGCTCGTAGGCGTGCACAATACTCGGGATGAGTGCAGCCAACAGCATGAGGTTCTGGAAGTTGCGCATGATGTCCGACCCCGCGGCGTTTTCCGGAGGCTCGATCTGGAACGAGCACACCGGGCAATTTACAACATGGTACGCCGTCTTCGTCGCCCTCCGCGCGTGCCGGATGGCCTCCTCTAAGTCCGCAGGCACCGTCTGCATCGCGTCGAGGGCCAGGTACAAGGCGGCCGTGTGGGCGCAGCCGACCACCGGCGGCGCCGACGACTGCGGCGCGCCGTACGAGCTGCCAACGCTCTCGGGGGTGCTAGCTGAATTGGGCGACAGGTTCGGCAGCTGTTCCACGCTCGGAGGGTCTGTGGCCATGGCGTCTACGGCCGTGGCTGAAACGAACAGTGACGGGTCGACGTTGGCGGCGGAAAACATTGGCGTGTGCTCGGGCACCGGGTCGAAGCCGATGTCTCCCAGGCTGTCGCCAGTGTATCCAAACGACCACTGGTAGCCCTTCTCCTGCGATCCTTCCAGCGCATCGTAGTTGACCTCTCCGCCCGACAGCAAGTTGTAAAAACGACCGGCGTCTACCGTATCTGGTGGTGGTAATCCTGTCGTCGCAGCGTCGTGGGTCGCTTGCGCTTCGGCGGGTTTATCGTTATTGCTGGCTTCATCGCGGGGTCGTTTTCTCGGGCGCCCCATGGGCTTCTGGAGGGAATAATGGCAGGTAATCCGTTCACGTTTACACCGGGAGCATCCGTCCGGCTCCTTGGTGCAAGCCAGCTTGCGCGTACCTGTGGCCATTGTAAGTCCAATTCATTCTTCCGCGGATTGAGTGGATAGGTTGCCCAACATACGACATTCATCACAGGCGCGATGTTTCGGGGCGGACTCGGCAGCCTGGCCGGTCGCCTTCGCATTTGCCGTCGCAGACATGGTCAACACTTGGAAATGGGGAATGAAAAGAAGGATATGCACAATGTTGGGAGAGAAATGCCACTAAATGGAGTGAGGATGAGATCGAGACCCCTGAAGTTCGAGAACCCTGAGGACTAAGGGCGACATCTTCGATTGGAATGATTCGTAATCGTAGCGACTACATAGGGTAGTTGCAGGGGGGTAAAGTACATGAAATTCTGCTTGAGGTACGCCAAGATGTCAGCCATAATACGAGTAGGCCACGTATCTAACTCATATTCTCTAAGGTTAGACCCTACTTTCTGGGTACCTAAGGAATTTGGAAGGCTGTGGCATTGCCCCCCTATTTATCAATGTGAACACATGTGACAAGAAATACCAAATTAATAATATTTCATGTTTCCATGTAGTTTGGGTTTATTTTATAATGCAAAGAGGTAATGGACGATACTCTAGGAGACTCTGAAGTCCAGATAACCAGCCAGCTGCGGAGAGAAAAAGGGAAGCTTTTCCGTGTGCCACAGCTCTTAGCAATTTGATTGGCTGTAGCAAATGGTCTGTGAAGAAAAAGAACGGTCTTCTGCTCCCAAGTACATACACAGGCCCAGTTCACATCGAGGTCCGATTTCTTTTCAGCTGAAATGTATTTGGGCAGGTGATCAGCTTCAATTAGTAAGAGTAGGAGGCACCTAATCAACCCCAAGCCTATAAGCCACAGTCTTCCTAAGCACGCAAGATTGGTACACCTATGTTGGTTCGGGTTGTCAGCCAGAAACCAACGGACCATCTATGAATGGACACTCCGCAGAGCATTCCAACTCACTCTCAGCTTGGGCTCGCTCGTTTTCTCCTATGACTATAACTCTATGAATTCTCTTGTGGCATCTCGCCAACCGCCCTGAGATCGGCTAAGAATCGTCGGATCCTCAACCCTGTTTTGTCCCGTATCAACGCATCATAACTGTCATCTGCGGCCGCGCGTATAGCTACTTGGAGGCCCTTGATGACATCTCTATCACTGATATCCGCATCTTCGTAATCGAGAAAGACCTTTGCATCATTTTGCACATCTTTAGTTTGAGGTGTCCTAGGTAGCATCTTCTCTTTCGGGCGACTAGGTAGGGGCTTGCTCCGAGTTGGAGTTAGGGCGGTGGCAGTTTGGGTGGTCCTAGTAGGTGGTCGAGACGGAGACCCAGACAAAGACTGCGCAGGCTTCGTCTTCTGCTTGGGGCTGACTGAAGGCATTTTTCGGTCCACATACATGACCTTCTCTGCCTTATGAGGCCGACGCGGGAGAACAGGCTTCGGGGCTTGCTGAACTTGATGGCAGGAAGATGTCTCCTTTTTCTGCTCCTTGTGATTCGTCGTTTCCACCAAGGTCGGCGGGCGATGATACTCGGCCGTTTTGTCGGCTTCCTGTTCCATCTTATCGAGTTGTTGGGAAACTTCCTCTAATGCTCGTTCTAGCGATGAAAGTCGACCGGATGCATACCGAGCTGGGTATGGCAATGATGGAACTGAGGATGGGGTGGTATGTGATGATATGTTTTGAGGCGATGGCTTGATTTCAGCCGCAGGGATCGATGAAATTCTTACTTCGGAGTGCGGGCTTTCCTTGATTATTGTTTGATTAGTGTGGCTTGGTGAAATCTCCTGCTCCTCTTCGATAGTTTCAGGGCGAGGTAAACGAGCCATGGTGATATCCCGCTTGCGTAGACCAGTATACACGACCGGTTGCCGCATTCCAGCCTCAGGATTGGTGTATGAGATTATCGGCTCTGAGCGACGTCCACGATTACTCTGCTTGGCTCCAGTAAGAATATATGACGGCTTCTGAGGAGTATTTAGGTTTGAGGCACTAGGTAGCTTCACGGGCTGTGTTGTAGGTGTACTAGGATAAATGACCCGAGCAGGTTGTTCTTGGTGGACGGAAGTCCTATGGTCCCTTGGATTCTGGGCATCTTTGCCTCTCATCCCGCTCTGAACTCGACCATCCCTGATAGGCTGCCATTGTTCTTGCGGTTCAAATTCACGAATTTCCTCGACTGTAGGCTTTTTTCTCAGCCATGGGAGTATACCTCTTTTCTCCTTGTAAGTTGACTTTTGCAGCATTTTGGATTTTGGAAGCGATGAGAGCTCTGCCGGGCCGCCATATGGAGTAAACTCGATGTATGATCCGGAGCTTGAACTTAGCGGCTCCGCCGTGGGGTCTTCCTGTCCGTCGAACTCGCCATTGATTCCCACCAACCTTTCCGTGCTCTCAGATGGATGCTCCACGCATGCATGACCGCCAGTGGGAGACACCCGACCCTGTTCCGCGGAAGTCACCGCAAGCCCAGCAGCCTGGAATTCTTTTCGAAATGGCATCAGTGGCTGAACGGTATGATATGAATTCTTTGACTCGGATTCAGTAGGCGTCATGACCGGAACATTACTAGTAGCTGCCCCGGAAACGTCCGCGTATTTTTCAAGCTTTCTTGTGAAGCGATTCAGGGCCTTGTGTTGACTGGAAGTTCGAGAAGGGACCTCGAGATCGGGAATAGCCTGTGTCACAGGGACCTCCGGGACAATTAGAGAAGACAGCTGTCGCTGCTGTGTCAGAGATCTGTTGATGGCATCCCAAACAACAGGATCTGCAAGGCCAAAGCGTTTCTGTCGGATTTTTCCTTCGTTTCGATTTGCGATGCTCATGCCCTTTCGTCGCCGGCCTCTCAATTTCGGACCTTTATGATCCAGCCTTTGAGTCGGAGGTTTGTGATTCGCTGCCGTTTGTATATGACCGTGATTCTTGGACGAGCGTATATCATTACCAGCAGTGGGTTTCGCATTGAAGACTTGAGGCTGTTGCAAGGTACTCCAGTATGGACGGTCCTCGGTAAATTCGGAGACCTGCATCAACGAATACTGGTTATCACCAACTGCGGCCGTAGATCGTCCTGTTTCTCGCGGGGAGAGACGCCTGCTGACCCGGATACCATTTTTCTTCCGACTGATCCTGCGTTGTCGCTGAAGTTCTCTCGGCAATGGCTCTGGAAAGGGACTATGAAATATTGGTTCGGCAGCTGGCTGTGTAGGTTTCTCGATTGGTACCGCCGGCGATGGATATGTGATTTTTGGTCGACGATGTGGACTTCCCTTCTAAGGTAAACTGAATTTCGCCATCATCCGTATTCCAAAAGATCTTCCAAAAATCACAAGGCAAAGTTATGCTGTGAAAAAAATTGTATTGGCACGCCAGATCGACGACTTCCGGCTTCATGTAGAATTCAAGATCTGGTTTAGCTCTGACGGGTGGTCTAAAGGCTCAGGTGGTGGCCATTGCCTTGCTATGCTGATTGCTGATTGCTGATTGCTGATTTCAACGAGGAGGATATCGCAACTTCCCTTCAGTTAATAGGCACTGTATTACAAGCCCATGACCTCATGACCTCATTGGCCATAAATCATGTCGGGAAGGGATAGATGTTCATTGTCGGCCCTCATCTGATATCTTTTATACCAGGGGCTGAGTACATCTCTAGTTGACGCCGTCCCTTACGCAATAGGAACTCAATCGCGGCGAAATCCCTCTTGTCAAGGTTGATGCTCTTGTTGAATTCAGTTCTGAGACCATTGTCATAGTTAGCCTGTAATATAAGGGCGGAGTGAAACTCGATAATACCTAACGAAAGACTCAAAATGAGGCCGTGTATTCTATCGACACTCATTAGCTTCATCCTATCCTATTTTTTATTTTTGGTCGGCTAGACATACAGTTGGTTTTTTGCGGCTCTCCCGGAGACAGTTCCGGTAAAGAGACAATACTTCTTTTTGTAACCCCGACAGACGCATTTTGGAAATCTGTTCGTATGTTTATCTGGGGAAATATAGGAACGTCATAACTTTAGAAAGGCGATGAGGTTGCTTGGCGCGTTGTCTTGGACATCATCGACCCAACCTCGGCGAACTTGGGCCCGGCTCCCATTGTGGTATAACATCGATAGTGACATATTGCATAATTATCTCACAAATTAATAAGTCAACCGTGTGATTGACATTGGAACTTCATCACAATCTAGATGGGCACCTTTGTTTGTATACTATCTAGATACTGGTGTTCTAGCTGTCTAATACATGATCTCCTATCGAGAAGAGGCTCGTCACAGTACCCAGGCAATTTCATTGATCCTCTACACCTCCACTCAACCGCTCATATCGTCTTTTTTTTTTATAAAAAAAAAAAAAAAAAAAAAAAAAGTCGGAGTTGTGATGTCTGATTCATTGGCTTGGTGAATTTGGTGAAAGTAGAAGTAACGTCTTAAACGTTTCGGCGGTAGAAGATCTTCAGCCCCTGTATAGCAACCCAGCCAGCGACAACGACGGTCAGCATTATGCGTACCTCGCGTATTGCAGCTGCGGTCGATGGGTCGAAACGGATCGTGTGTATGTGATTAATGGCACCGGAGTGCTGGGCGGCCAGAGCGAATGATTCCATTTCTTATCTGTCTGGTTGCTTCTTAGTGGGGGGATCCAGACTCGGAGGCTTTGAAATTAGTTGGTTGACGGCGAGGAGGATAGCTGTAGTTAATTCTCTCTTTTCACTGTACGAAAGCGAATTTCCGGCCGGGCTGTTAGGCAGGTACTATAATCGGCATTGACCAGCTCGATGATTGGTTGCTGAATGTTGAAGCTGGCGAAAATGTGGCCGGCCACCGAACACAGTACGAAATATTGAAATTTGGACTTTTTTCTGCATCATGGACGTCACAACGAGAACTTGAGTACTTTTATAAGATGTAGATGTAAAAGTTCCATGATAGCATCATTACATTCTTAACTGCCTCCAGCCACCCGTCGTATAGGACAGACATATTATAAAAGCCACCCAATGCCCCGGGTACCAATCCACAATGACGGAGAGGAACAAAAATTATGCATGCAATTTTTTAAAACTCCCTAAGTGAGGGTATCGAGCATGCAAGGTCGGTGCGTCTCGCTTCTCATGCAAAGGCACAAACCTACTACAATAAAATTAAAACCAGGACGTCGCTCGTAACAAATCACCACCAATAATATGATATCCAACCGCAAACAATGCTTTCGCTCGCTCCATTAGATGGGCAAAAATTAGACCTTGCGCGGGACATCGTGTGTCTCGATCGCGACCTCCTTCTCCACCTGCTCGAGGTCGAGGTGGGCCACAGCCGCGTTGTCGCCGTCGATGACCTTGGCTAGCTCCTCGAGGGTCGGGCCCTTGGTCTCGACGTACATGAAGTAGACGAAGGCCAGCTCGCAGAAGATCCAGCACGTGTAGATGATGTACAGCTTCCAGGAGTGCGCCTCGCCAAAGGCGGCAAAGGCAACCGGGTTAGCGTAGGAGTTGAGGCAGAGCGCCGCCTGTATCATGACGTTGAGGATCATAAGACCCTTGGCTCGCAGCCTGTACGGTAGGATCTCGATCGCGTATCCGACGAGCAGGCCCGACCAGGCTATCGCGTAGAAGAAGCTGAAGAGCCAGATGAAAAAGATCATGGCATAGTTGGCGCCGGGGGAGCCGTGTTCACCGTATAGACCCGCGCAGAGAGTCCAGAAGATGAAGACGCCAAACATCCCAGCGGTCGAGGTCAGGAACATCGGTCGGCGGCCCCATCGGTCAATAAGCGAGGCCATGCTAACCGAGACGATAAGGGATAGGATGGTTTGACCCCCAGAGAGCTAAAAATATCCAAGTTAGGAATGAACTCTAACAGCAAAGATTTTAGGCTGGTCGAGAAAAACACTTACACCGAACTTGGAGTTGGAATCCGTAACGCCAGCTTGGTCGTACAGAGTGCTCGCAAAGTTGGAAATGATAGCGTTACCAGACCACTGAGAGAAGAGACCCAGAGACAGGATTACGGCCAGACGATATCGGTTGCCCTTGGTCTTGAAGAAGTCAATGTAGCTGCTGTTGGCAGTGCTCTCGAACTCCAATCTGATAGTCTCCTTAATTTCGCGGTACTCGAACTGCACCGTCGGGTGCTGCGTGTTGCCGTTGGCGTGGTAGTGAGCAAGGATTTCGAGAGCCTTGTCGTGCTTGTCTTTCGCCATGAGGTATCGAGGGGACTCGGGGATCCACCAGATGAAGGTGATCTGGATGACGGACGGGAGGGCTTGGAGGATGGCGGGAACACGCCACGCCCAGTCGTTTTGGATGTAGTTAGTACCGAAGGAGAGCCATGTGACAACTATCAATCGGGTTAGAAATTTGTTCTGCTAATGAAACATCTCGTTAGGTTAGAAAGACATACTAATAGCACCGACGTTCCACAGGCAGTTATAGATGGCCGTGAGACGACCACGGTGTTGAGGGTGGGCGAGCTCAGTAAGCAACATGGGAGAAGCAATTTGAGCTAAACTGTTCCCGAATCCCATCATGACACGACCACCCATGAAAGTGTTGACGTTTTGAGCGGTTCCCTGAAGGACAGCGCCTACGATCATGATAACACAACCAACAATGATGGGCACTTTTCGTCCGAAGTTGTCGGCAATTAGAGGACTACAATATGTTAGTGTATATACATTTTAAGAGAGTAGTTGACACTTACACTAGGGGAATCGAGCCCAAGCTACCAATCTGATATAAAGCGGCAAGGAGACCAAGTTGAGATCCCTGAGGGTCGTTGAAGAACTTCTTCCATGTGTCGAACACTTGTACAGAGTTGAAGAACGATCTGTGTGACAACCTAATTAGCATCTTCCATGTTAATTTCAAGAGTGTCAGAGTAATCGTACCCATCGTAACCGGTGGTGGCTGAGGCGATACAAAGCACGAAGCAGTAGAAGTATAGCTTCCTCAAGCCGGGATCCCTCTTCCAGTCGACCTTCTCAAAGGCCGGTGCCTCCTCCTGCGCATGCTCGATCTCGTCCTTACGAGGCGCCTTCGCCGTAATAGCCGCGATCGCCATTATGACAGTTACTCGTAATTACCAAACGGCAGAAGAATGGTTGATGACTGTGTCAACTTGCTAAGCCAAGAGAGAGACTGGTTGGTCCTATAACAAGGCCTGCTGAGAGCGGCTTGATATGTAAAGTTGGAAAGATAGAGGCGTGAAGACCTACGGCGACTGTCGAAAGCACGTCTCCCAGGGATAGAAGCCATAATATATGGACAGGTCAGGGTCCATGGCGATGGTACGCTCACGGGCGAGCGGACCGGTGCAGAGCTTCACTTGGGCGAATTGCACCTAGCCCGTCCATCTCACTTCCTGATTGTGAGATCTGGAACGGGGGACCTTTCTCGTGGTAAGATATGTGAGTGGGTGCGGGTCCGCCTTACCCCATTACCCCCATCGCCCCCCCCAATGGTGTTATGGTGCCATGGCCCATGGGGAATCGACAAGGGGTAGGTAGGTAAGGGGCGGGAATGGAGCGTTAGCAGCATTGGGGAATTTCGGGATCCGAAAGTGGAAAAAAATAAAACATTTCGGTTAATGATCCAAATTCTGGATGCGCCGAGCGGCCACGATCTGGGATCCAACTAAGCAACGACGCCACCCGCATTATCAAATCAACGACCACAGCTTCTAGTATGTCTTGTAGCAGGTCTTCCGCACTCGTGTCGATATGGCTCGGCACCACACGTACTTCCCATAATGGAAGATAAACTCGTCTTTGTCATAGGCTCGGGGCTACGTACTCTCGCAGTAGCAGTAGATCTTCTACCGTGCCCGGGATAATTCTGCAGGAGGGTTGCCATGGCCGGACTATCGACCAACCGACTGTGTCACGATTTGATATGATAGACGGTTCAGATTGACCAGGGGCTCCACATGCGTTGGAACTATTCCAGAACGCATAGCAGCAATCCACACTTCCTATACATAGCACCATAACAAGTAGATGCCGTAGGACGAGTCGTCGTCCAACGGGCACCGAGCTGTGGACTGTCTTTGGTTGGATAATCGATCTGCGGGGAAATACTCGACCAGTAACACCGACGTCCTAGTCCTGATCCCACCGCGGGACGAGAAGGGGAACTTGGTCGCTTGGATTGTGTAAGTTACCCTATCCAAATGCATGCTTTGCTCCTATTGGTGATAAGCTGGTCGTATAGTATTACACGGAATTCATGGCGACGGTATGTTGCATGGGATGGCTTCATCGTTTCGAAGAGGATCATCCAAGCTTTCTCAATTTGTCCTTCCTGCAAATTCATTAACAAGCTGCGTTCCTATTCCCGTAGAACGTTCCGATGCTGTACTCTGATTCCAGCCTAGGTTATATGAGTTCCGCAGTGTTGGAGACGGCCTAGAATAAAATACCCTGACTTTGTGTGTTAGGCAGAACCAATCAAATGCCATTCATGCACGTCAGAATCGTTAGGGAACCTTTGTGTAGGGGATATCCCATGTCCATGTCGATTAGAGCAAGGGGCACAAGATTCTCTTCACTAAGAGACGGGGAGTCCATCAGTCTCACCTTGGTGGGAAAAGATTGGCCTATCGTCACCACGCATTATAGAGGTTACAATACAATGAGGTAGGCTACTTGCCGAACGCTTCTGTTACCGTACGCGTCCATGTTCGCTGCTCATGTGGCTAATAGATGTGACCATTGAGATCGATGATACTTAAAGCTTTTCGCCATCAGTGGAATCCATTACTCAGAGCTTCCACCTTGCTCGCCGAAACAATCTGGTAATGTTGGGCTGGTGCTATATCTGATCCAGACTATCCAGTGTCGGTGGTAACAGAATTCAACTAATTTCCTTGGCGTTTGCCGCCTTCCATCTCCAAGTGCCCTCGGTCATGTATAATGCTATGCTGAGCACATGACATATCCTATCGGGCAGACGAGAAACTGAACATACCAAAGTAACCATGTATTAGTTGTCTCCTCTTCGAACCCCCTCATATTGTGAGATCAGGGTGATTTCGGTATGCACGTAGCTTTAAAACCAGATGAATTAATCGAAATAAAAGGGATCATGGTTCTGGCAGGGGGTTTGGTTCAATAGGTAATCAGTTCAGAGTCTGCCAGCAGACGCCACGCTTCGGAGAGACGTCCCGCAATGCCGGGCGACGGGAGGAGGTATCAACACCAGAAAGAAAATTCGAGACGAGTTGTGAGCCTCAATACTTCACAGTAAGGTGCCTATAATAAATAGATCCTTCAGTTAGCCAAATAGCACTCTTACGACAGCTCAGATATCCTACTTAAGAGACCGTGGAGCCAGTGACGGATAACAAACAGGCGGAATCTTGAACACTAAAACTGCTAGGTTCTCACCACTATCATCCGTCATTGATTTTCTACTTGGAGTTTCGCTTCCTCGTTGATAATGAGGCAGACAGGTAAACAGTAGGAATTGAGTATTTTACAGTGCCTCAATATGCGCTAGCACTGCCAGCGTTGCCGAAGATGTCAATCTTCGCGAGATCATCGTGGGTTATTACCAAGTTAGCTTAGTTTACCCCGGATCTGGGGAGTTGGGACCACAAGTTTCTGTTGTCTTTTGTGGGATCCAAGCTTCTCAAAGGAATGGGTATCTCGGACCGCCATATCGGTTCACGAAATAGATGGGTTATAGCGACTGGACAAAAAGCCTTCGAAGGAGTTTGCTAGCGGCGCTCGCTTGGAACGCGAGGCGTCTTGAGCGAGAAAGCTGTCAGGAGGATTGACGAGGCACCGAGTTTGCACCTCATACACGCGTGCCGCAAAGCGAACTTGATCACTTGATCGGGTATTGGTACATGAATGCCGGCCAGATATCTTGAATTATCTAGGCCCTCAGCTGCTCGAGTCTAAGCATCTAAGCATCTAGACCCGTGGATCTTGGTGGGTTAGCTGACGAGGATGCTATTTAGCCTAAATGCGGCAAAAATGTGCAGCTGGTAATTAACCGGGGGCCGGGGACCATCAGGGGTTAACCTGGAGGATCAGGGGTGTTGTAGCGGAAGCTTCCGAGGTAACACGAGGAGTTGGGGATTTGGAGAACTTGGATACAGCTCACTCACGCTAACTTAGCCTCGCTACTAGTAAACCAGCTTGAGACTCTTATCGATGACCATAAGAAAGTCGTAAGACAATCGAGTTGGATATTAGCGAGCTTCAACTTGACCGCCAGTCTCTTGAGCTCTCGGGCTATCATTGTTCGTCGAATCACCGACTGGGCGTGATGGCAGGGAAGATTCCTTAGGATGTCGCCAATGTGCTGCTGTTGCTAATTCGCCATGACGTCGATAGCCAGCACCGTTCTAGTTCCTCGTCAGACCACTACTCACCATTCTCTATTCCATCCTACGTTTAACGCTCAAGTTCACTATTAGATGTTCGGGAAACCCAAACAAATCGGCCAAACGTCGGATGTTGTCGAAGAGGCTCTCCGGTGTGCCAGGGTTACTTATATGAATTCGATTCATACCTGGCCCATGGCGCGTATCGAATGTACGAAGTATAGTACAGCTGAGCGAAACATTATGGCTGATTGGCCGCCTTGCAAGGCGCTGTATGCGGCTTGCCGTTCATATAGCAATGCTGCGATGTTTCGTTGGGCGCATGAATTACGCGGCCAAATATCCTCGGTTAAGAACTACAATCACATTCAGCCTGACAAGCAACATATCATCCGCCAAAGCCGCATTCATTCCAAGCGCTGGCATTAAACCAGATTCTCCAGTCATAATTCCCTCACGGCCCGCAAAGCTGCAAGTGTCAAATCGACCGAAGAATTGCACCGAGGAGTGGGTTGTTCTTAAATTGACTTCATGAACGCCTGTAAATGCATGGCGTCTCTCGAGGTTTGCGCCCCCCTTTCCTGTCCGATCCGGAACGCCGCTTTTCCGCATCATAACCCTAATAGTGTACAAGACCCTTAATGTACAAAAGGGGGTTATCCGAGAGATGATGCTCCCTCCCACGTGCTCCTAGCCTGCTCATACTTGGAATCCGAATCCGGCCATGCAACTTCGGTATTGCTCGATAGTGGTCTTGCAATCGCTTGCGGGATCGGCGGCTTTGGAGAACAGCATGCATTCGTCGCGCTTCGATTTCTCGTCCTTGCAGACACAGCATGGC
This sequence comes from Hypoxylon sp. FL1150, assembly GCA_022495205.1. Classification (NCBI taxonomy): domain Eukaryota; kingdom Fungi; phylum Ascomycota; class Sordariomycetes; order Xylariales; family Hypoxylaceae; genus Hypoxylon; species Hypoxylon sp. FL1150. The sequence goes on along the minus strand of MU376256.1, from coordinate 110,354 downwards.
TTAGATGCGCAAGCAAGTTAGCAAATGGAAAACTCATGGATGAAGGTAGACGAGGAGATCAAACCTTTGGCTTAGATGTTGCGACTGCGTCAGAGCCAGGACTCTCGACAGGCTTGACCTCGGGTTTCGAATACCACGATGCTGCGACAGTTAGCAAAGTGATGTGAGTTCATGGCTTGAATCTCTTCTTACGGAAAGACATGTTTAGCCACGCCATAGCGATTGTTTCTGAGGTTGTCGCGACTTAGGGGAAAAGTAAACGGCGTGTGGATGAGTAGGTAATTCTGAGGGAGACACTGGTTGAGAAAAATTACCTATCGAAAGGCAGAAAAAAAGATCAAATGGTATGACGCGATTTGTAGTTGACGGGCAATTAACCTAGGTTAGGTACCTACGATAAGGTACTGTTACTGTGCAAGCCGTGCTGCTTGGCACAGCCACATATTGTTATCTAAACTCCCTAAACCCCGAAGCTGTGGCGCAACTGGACCGGGCTTCATGTGCTTAGGTAATCGTCATCTTGATCCGTGATTCGAATTGGCCAATCACGGATAACATCAAAAGTTCCAAGATTCCTTTTTTGGACACAGACACGATCGATCTCAAAATCTCCCAGGCCCGAGATGGCCAAAACGCCGTGTGGCCATGGCTTTCCACTATCCTTCAACCAGATCTCATTACCGACGACCAAGCATTTTTTACCTATCTCGCCTGCCAGCCATCGTGCCGTACTGCACCTATCCGTCCCGTGCCCAAAGGCGTGCCGCTGTCTACTATGTACTCAGTCCAGACATCACCCTGACTTATGATTGCGGTGATGTATGGTGTGAGCTGACGTTACAGCAGTTTCACATACGTACACAATATTCCGTCGCTGTGATTGATCCTTCTAGCATGATCTCCAAAAGCAATGAGCAAATACTGCAGGAGGTTCTTTCAAGGCTGGCGTTGGCATTGGGCTCTAATATGAAGCCCATCACCTTAGGCTCCTTTATCATTGTCAACATGTTTCAACCGCGTGCTAGCTGCCATAACTGAATCAGCCTCAATGACTAGAACAAAGGCCAGACTCCACACGTGTGTTGTGGATACGAAGACTGGGCACACGATAGCTTACCTACATTAGCGGGAGGGGGGGGTTTTTTGACATGATTACAGTGGGCATGACCCGGGGTGGTCATAATGATGAGATAATCACAATAAGGAACCAGTGACCCATTTGATTGGCTGTCAGGCTAAAATTGATTACCCGGGGGGGTAATCATATCAAGTTGGTGATAGCTTCCTGGCCAGATTTGCTGTTTTTCCTGACATGCTTACCACGTCTGGTCATGGTGACCACGTCTGTCATGGTGACCAGCTTGTCATGGTGTCAGGCTAGTCACCATAACCACCTATATATTCAATTAAAAAATAGAAAAAGTCACATACTATTGTAAGTATATATACACATACACATACACATATATATACATATACACACATACAAGTATTTAGAAATTGAAGATATTTACAACTACGTGGACTTGAACTTAGGACTTACGATACTACGATGTACGATATTACGATACTACGATACTACGATGTTTACCACTGCACTACAAGGGATTACGATTCTACGCGATAGTAGTTGTGCCTGTTGTTTTGGTATATGTGGTCACCTAGGGCACCTTCCTGTACGTATATATACTGGTACAGAAAGCAATTGCTCCAGCAGTTGCCCTGGTATATTGCAGTTGCCCTAGGTATTCTTATATGTATAATATAAACCTGGTGGTTATGGTGACCTGTTGGTAATCGTAATACTGGTGGTTATAGTAGCCCTGGTGGTCACCATGACCAGAGCTGGTCACCATGACCAGCCCTGGTCATGATGACTAATCTGTCATACTGACTGTCACGCTTTCAATCCTGACATGGCTATCATCAGGATAAGATATCCTTGAATGGTAATTGCGTCAATTCTATTATAGTAACTGCAATCATGTCGAATTTCAGAAAGGGTTACTGAATTTAATTATCGTGTCAAAATTACGATATGGTTGCTGTTACCATGTCAAAAAACCCCCCCCTCCCGCTAATGTAGGTAGATCGAAAAGAACAGTGCATCAGGTACTCGTACTCCGCCCCACTTATAAGGGAGTCGCCCCTCCCCCCAGCCTATCAGCTTATAGGCTGGGGGGAGGGACGACTCCCTTATAAGTGGGGCGGAGTACGAGTACACTATCCTGATGCTCTGCCTCGAAAAAGACCCTTCCTTCTTTCTAGCTCCCTATTTAGGTAGTGCTATGTTTTCTTATGTACTCAGCGTGGTATATACGGATAGGGGTCTTAAACGAAATTTCATTAGTAAGTGGGGCGAATTGCTTTCTAAAGAGGTATAATGTGAATTGAATTTAATTTTTCAAAAAGATAAGCCCTATTTTTAATTTAAGACCCCCCCTTAAGTTCGAATCCGTTCTGGGCCTCAGTGTCATGCTCATATAAATTGTGGAAGCTGCTCTTATGGTTGTATTGCAGCTTAAGACCAGATCTTTATTTTTATCTCTAATACTTGGATCTACATTCGTTACTTTTCTAGGCTGAGCTGATTTTACAGTATGACGATGAGCCTCCGCAATACGGTACTAGCCGCCCTGTCGGTAGTACCTACGGTCCACTCTGCTGCTGGTAACACCGCAGCTCCTGTACTATGCGCCAGAGCAGATTGCGCGGGTGACCCGGCATGTACTTGCGATCTACTTCAAGAGGCGTTGACGGGTGTTAACGCCACCGTATTTCTATCCGACGGAGCGAATTATGTGGACTTTGAAGACGAGAATTAGTGAGTTGTCTTCCTTATACACACGTCTGGTCGACCTAGAGCTAATTTCTTTCCTCTCCCAGTTCCGCAGATTGCGCGGGTGACCCGGCATGTACTTGCGATCTACTTCAAGAGGCGTTGACGGGTGTTAACGCCACCGTATTTCCATCCGACGGAGCGAATTATGTGGACTTTGAAGACGAGAATTAGTGAGTTGTCTTTCTTATACACATGTCTGGTCGACCTAGAGCTAATTTCTTTCCTCTCCCAGTTCCGCAGCTTGCAGATTGCCAGCTGCTTGCATCGTCAACCCCAAGACTGCCGATGAAGTATCTACGGTAGTAAAGATACTTTCTCAGCAAGGAACCAAATTTGCCATTCGGAGTGGCGGCCATAACTACATTCCCGGCTTTGCAAGCATCGGCGAAGATGGAATCCTTGTTTCGCTCGAGGCCCTTAATTCCACCGAGTTATCCGGGGACAAGACAACAGCCAAGATCGGCCCTGGAAATAGATGGCAAAGTGTTTATGAGACTCTGGTGCCTGAAGGCTTGATTGTAGTAGGCGGACGCGTGGGCCGTGTCGGCGTCGGTGGCTTGATGCTTGGAGGTAAGTCCTCCGTGCCGTTTGTTTCCAAGTAAATTCTAGTCGAGCTGACTGACCCCTTCAAGGTGGGTTGAGCTATTACGCAACCGATCGAGGCCTTGCGCTTGATAACGTCAAGTCATACGAGGTCGTCCTCGCCAACGGTAGCATCGTCACCGCTACAGCCAACAATTCGTACTCGGATTTGTATAAGGGGTTACGTGGCGGTGCTACGAATTTCGGCATTGTGACCAGCTACGAGCTCTATACATTTCCTGTCGGGGAGTTTTACATTGACGCCCGATCCTATAGTACAAACCAAACTTCTGAGTTACTACAAGCTATGGCTGAGTATCAGAAGGAGGGGCAACTAGATCCCCTTTCGAGTATTAGTGGTATGCAAATGAAATCCCATACGGCTACTTAGTGTGTTCGAATAGTGAATCTCTATAGATGCTAACGTAGTTATAGTATGTTACGATCTTCAATACTTAAATTCCCGTGCTATGGGTTATTGACAGGAAACAGCTCCAAGTGGTAGGAACCGGTGCGAATATCCTCTTGCTGTACAACAAGCCCGTTCAACAAGCCGACGCATTTAACGCTTTCTACAATCTCGGTTCCTACACGCCCATTCTTCCAGCTTTCAACGGGTCATTCCTCGATATCCTAACACTAACCGGTGCTCAATTCTCGACGAGCGATGTTCGTACCTATGGTGAAACGTTCACACACGAAGCTGATGGTGACATGATGGTCGCGCTATACGCTATCTTCCAAGAAGAAATTGCCAATCTCCCCGTCGGAGCTGCTGGAGTTTGGGTGCCGAACCCGATTGCTGCCAGTGTAGCCACCAAGGGGCAGCAGTATGGAGGAAACTTGCTGGGTCTCGAAGAGGTAGCGCAACAATGTGAGTCTACTGCGTTCCTAGTCTAGTTCGTATCGACTTGTACTGACTACTCACTTCACAGGGTACGAGTGGTACATTACGTGGACGGATTCGACACAGGACGAAACCATCTGGAACATCTCGCAGAATATCACCCAGCGCTGCACCGCTGCTACTAAGGCGAAGGGTGTATCTCTACCGTACCTCTTCATGAATACAGCCGGCAAGTCGCAAGATGTGCTGGACAGTTACGGAGCGGCAAACGTTGCGAATATCAAGGCAGTGGCAGCTAAATATGACCCGAGCAAGGTGTTCCAAAACCTACAGAACGACGGGTTCCTGATCCGAAAATTATAGAAGGCGTCAATTGACGACTTCATGAAACATTATTATCCTGCAGATTATATGAGGGTGGTACACCGTGGCATCATTGCATTTAGGTAGGTATAGGTACCTCAAAATATAATAAATAATTGGAAGCCTATTAAAAAAAAAAAAAGACATGAAGATTTATTATGTGTGTGTAAGTGAGGATAGATTTAGTTGGCTAGGGGACATTCTGATCATAGCATGCTACTAGGCCGACACATGTCCTTCACTCAGAGTGATCATGAAAAATTTCTATAAGTGAGGTAGGTATGAGGCCAATCGACGAGATCAAGGCTCTATCAGCAATGGACCATGAGTTACAGCAGGTACAAAATATTTCATCCATCTACCTAGTACTTAGGTACGTACTAATTATTTATCTCATAATATTTAGCTACTTAAGGTAGTTAAGGGCGGTTCAGTCATTCCACCTTAGTGGAACAGAGACACGGGGCGCATGCTCTTCTCGCTCAGATAGCGAAGACGCAGCCAGAGACACCTGGAATATTAATCAAAGGGGAAGACCGACGGATGAAGACACGGGGTGGAGCGCAGGTGGAGCGCACATTACTGTTTCGTATATATTAACATTAACATCTGGATCTAGCCCCAGATAAAGACGGCCGGCCCGGCATGTTAGTGGTGTACAGGGGGCGGATACAGCATCGGCGACTTGAACACCGGCGGCCGGCTTGGCCATACATCTGTGGAATTTGGTTTTGCGCCGGAGCATCCATTTCCAGGGCCTATTGAAGATGCGTATGATGCCTCCTTTCATTTCGCATCTAAGGCTCGCACAGGCTTAGTAAACATACCTAGGTAGTTATAGGTCTCGGAGAACCTTGAGAGCCCTGGAATCGATCCAGCCAAGGGCTTCGTGGTTGCAGGGGAGACGAGGATTAAATCATAAGTCGTGGTTATCTTTTAATCGCATATTAAACCCCTCCTATCGATGCCCCCGCCAACCCCACCAAAACATTGACATTCCAGGATCTAGAGGTGTCAGGTAGCTTCTAGTTATTAATCTTCAAGTACCTAGGCAGCTACATCAAGAATCTTTCCTATTAAATTACGAACCAGGTTGACTTTATCTCTCCCGAGTCCCTGAAGAAAACAACTGCAAAATTCACAAAACCCAGCATACACCGGATTAGCAACCACACAGCTACCATGCCGGCACCGTCACCCCTCTCCATCGCGACGCAATCCGTCCAACGGCTCGTCAAGGAGGAGCAGTACTACCGCAAGGAGCTCACTCAGCAGTCTGAGCGTGTCAAGAAGCTGGAGACTGAGCTGAAGAATGGAAGCGCGAGCGCGGACAGCAATTCCGAGTTTGTACTCAAGCAAGAGGTAGCATTCCCCCCCCCCTTTTTTTCCAACCACTCGTCAACCTTCAAAATTTACACCCTGAATAGTAGTTATTTTGTCTATCTAGGGGATAGAGGATATATCATTGGGTATGCTAACTGATTGACCTTACAGCAAAAAGCTAGAGACGAAACCAAAGCCGTCTTCGAGCCCCTGAGCCAACGCATCGAGGAGGCCGTTAACCGACTCGAGGAGCAGATCGCGGCGGCCGAGAGCGAGAGCGGCCCGGCCGATGAGATCAAGAAGGCGAAGGAAGCTCTAGAGCTTGGAAAGAAGGTAGAGGAACCGCCTATTGCGTAAACGAGTTAGGGGTTGGGCAATCGAGCGGCAAAGTTCACGGGTTATGAGGCGTTGATCATATTCACAAAGAGAAAAAAGAAAGTTGATATAATGATACCACTTTCCGGCGAAGCCACGGCTACGCCAATTACAGAAATCAGTAAACCTTGAAAATTGGCAATGTGCGGTACACTTTTTCATTATCGAAGTAGCATACTACTCTGTTCTGTTGGGTATAATTACTTTCCCTCTCGACTCGAGTCCATCGGCATTAAAGGACCTTGGAATGAAACGGGCCGCGGTTCCAATGCCACCAAGAAAGAACTTAATCGTACAATGGTGTCACATGCCACTTAGGCATATTCTTGACTCTGCCGTATTTTCCCCTTCACGTAGTGTCCATGGTATCTTCAGGCGCCTCGATTGTGATCTGTGGTGTCTCCTGCGACGTTTCGTCCGCCATCGGGGTGTCGGCCTGTGGCAAAAGCGGCTGTGTCGACGACTCGCCCATATCAACATCCTCGCCCTCTTCCGGCTCATCGTCACGCGGCTGCTGGCTGTCTGCTCGTAGGCTCGGGGCCTGGCTTCCGGATCGTGAGAAACTTCCACTAGCATCCGGTCTCGGTTTCAATCCTCCCTCGGCATTCCCGTCACCCTGAGAACTACCTGGTCTCGGCGTCCTCTCGTCGCGACTATTCGGGCGTGGCGTGGCGCTGCCGGCCTCGCCTTTAGAAGAGATAGCTCCGCTATCTGGGTGCGGCGTGGCATTTCCACTAACCGACCCGCGATTCCCCGGCGTAGCAGCGGCCTCGCCGTCCTCAGCATCGGAGTCCATGCCCTCACGGCGCTCCACCTCCTCCTTCTCGTCGCGGATCAGGGCACGCAACCTCTTGCCCTCCTCGACGAGGCGCTCGAACTGCTCCCTACGCTCGCGCCACGTCTCGCCGTACGTCTCGCTCTCGCGGTGCAGCTCGTCGCACTCCTCGGCGAGTTTGGCCAGGTTGGCCACCTGCTCGTGGCGCGGCCTCAGCATGCGGTTGCTCGTGATCCGGTCGGCCAGCTCGTCGAATCGCCGCCGCTGCGCCAGCGTCGCCCGCGCGTCGTCCAGCTGCGCCCGCAGCCGCGCGTTTCCCTCCCGCACCGACTCCATCGTGTCGAGGATCCGCAGTCGGTCCGCCGCGTACCGGTCGCGCTCCCGCTCGTTGGCCGTCCCTAAGAACTGCAGCCGCAGGATCTGCGCGTCGAACGCTTCGAAGTCCAGGATGATGTCTTCTTTCAGGGCGTTGGTGTCGACCGCCGTCGTCGAGGAGCCGCCCGTCGCTTCTTGACCGTCGCTATCGGGCGGGGGCGTGGGCAGCTTGCCGGGGTTTGTGAAAGCGCCAGGCGCGACGAGTCGTTTAGTGAGTCGCTTGAATGGCTTTTCCTCGACGTTGAGGAGTCGGGTCTTGTGTAGCTCATTCTCCTCTCGCTCGTCGAGGAGCCCGAAACGGGAAGACGCCATAATAGGTGTGGGAATACGATTAGTTCAGGTTTTGATGTCCACGCGGATTTCTAAAATGCGGTATGTAGTTTAGAATGAAGCTTCAGTTAACGGGTTGAATGAGGGTGGATTTAGAGCTCCCAAATCAAACAAATGATAGATATTTAGATTATCGATAAACGTTACGCGCTAATAGAAACACCGCGGTAGATGCATAACTGTAAGATTACGTAATGCAGACACGAGAAAAGGGGTAAACACAGAAGAGGACTTAGCATGCCTTGCTGGTGGAATAAATTGCCAAATCCTAGCTCACTAGAATATTTCAATAGCTTAGAAGTTTACATCAGTATACAATAGCTAAAGATAACTCCTAGGCTAGATGCATGCAACGCGCACTACATGCTGTAGAGCGAATACTCATTTTATCTCTTATCATTCATACCTTAACAAGATTTCTAGCTCTCCGTCTCTCGTCCACGCTGAGCACCCATTCGATGCTGTCCTCGCCATCTTCGCCGCCCAGCTCCTCCCACTCCTCATCCTCCATGTCAGCTACCATGAGTATTTGCATCACTCTCGAAAACAGCTCCCTGACAGAGTAGTTACCTTTCGAAACTGTGCTGACGATACCCGAGAAGTCCCGCTCCATCCGTATTGCGCCGTACGCACTTGTTTTCCCGCTATAGCTCCAAACTCTCTTCTCCAGCGACTTGGATAGGTCGGTTGCTGTAAGATCTACAAGAGCAGTAAACGTCTTGGCGGTCATCAGTCGTGCAATCGGCTTCATTAACCTATCCCAGCTTTGCTCGAATCTCCGCTGGACAAGGTCTATCATCTCGTCTTCCTCTTCGTCGTTTAGCCGCGCAATGTCTGCAAGTTCCTCTTCAGAGCGCCAGTAATCCGCATCACGGAAGGCTTCGGTAAGCATTGGCTTCAATCTTGGTTTGACAACGGCAGCGAAGAGAACTCGTAAGGCATCGGATATTAATTCCGAAGTCTTCAGAGAGAATGTAGAGTTAAGATTCTTGAGTGACGAGGTTATAAAAGTGAGGTCGTGCTCGAACGGGAAGGATGCTGCGAGAGCGTTGGGTTGGGCCGTTCCATCAGGTTGGTCGAGGGATGTGCCCAATTGCTGTGTGATGATGCGAGCTAAGTAGTCTTTCGCGACATCAAGACTGTTGATTAGCACAATGAAAGAGATAATCTTGTTTTCTGGCGGGAGTCCTCCTGCCACCACTGGTTGCGGATAAGACTCGTCTCGCATCCTCCGCTGGACCATTCCGATGAAATCCGACCCTCCTAATACTCTTCCGACGTCTGGAATAACTGAAGCTATTACCTCGCGTTGCGAGGTTGAAATTGCTTTCTGAATTATAGCGCTAACAATGTACATCACGTCGTCGACGGCTGAGATGATGTAAGGCGCATTTGCATCGATGGGCTTGTTGAGACTTAAGGAGAGACCGGTGGGTGATTCATCCAGCTGGAATGCCTTTTCTACCGATCTCCTGAAAAAGAATAACGCTAAAGAATTGTAAGGCGTTGTAAGTTTAGCTGATATTTTCCGGCTAAGATTAGACTTCGTGACGACCTCTGGTATTGACAGCAGAGCGTCTTCAGGGGCATCGGGATTCTAATAGAATTAGTACCTTGCAAGCCAGAAGTGGTGGGTCAAGTTCTTACCTTGCATTTTCCAGCAAGGAATCTCGAGTACAACGACCACCGCCCAAGCATGACGGATATCTCACTAAGTAACCCGTCTACTTCTTTCATATCTACACCCTCGTCTTCACTATTCCGGGGGTTAGTCCCGCCACCCAATGCCGGGGAGTTCATCCGAGGCGTGCCCGTAAGTGTCCTCTGCGGTGTCAAGAAGCTCTGCACTAGAAAAGAAAATGGATAACTTTTTGCGTCTGTCAGTTTCCTGTCGACACCTCTTTCGTCGCTCCACGAATCCAAAACGATGCCGCCTTGAACGTCGGCTTCCATTTGAAGTCTTTCTATAACTTTAACCATCTTCCCCTCGCCATAATGCCTTTCTACAAGCCCACCGTGACTTTCGACAATCTGGGCGATATGTTCAAACAGTTTCGTTAGTACATTGGCGTAGAAAAACCCATCCCTATTTCCTGCGTCTCCTGGGGTTGATTTCAGGGTCGCCCTAGCCGTGCCGGCGACACCTTGACACACATATCGCCCATACACATCTAAACCAACGTCGCCTCTTCCTATCAGAGGAAATAACTTGAAGAATCTTGTGACCTTGGCGCCGTCACCCTCTTTGGCTGCCTTTTCAAATTCTCGTAAAAACAAGCCGCATAAGCTCTCCTTTGCATTCTCGAGCGTTATCCAGGGTGCATCGGGCACTTCGACGCTCGGGACCATGGAAGCAGCAAAGCCACCGCGTATAATTGGTTCGGGTACCTTGCTCGCGCGGGATATGTAGCCTGCTGCAGCTTCCCAGTCTTGCGGCGCACCCATGCTACCCACAACGCCGTGTACGCATGCTTTTAGCTCTGCGACTTGTTCGACAACTTTCAGTGTCTGCTGTACCCGATCCTTCTCTAGGTCGAGCCCCTTCACACGGCTAGAAAGCCGGCCCGCAGTGCCGGCGGCCGAAGAAAGCATTCCATTGCTAATGGACCTCGTTGCGATAACTTGGGAGCCGAGATTCGCACGGAGCAGGTCCAGTCGACCTAACTCGCGAGAGAGGTCGGCTTGGGAAGATAAAAGCGCATTAAGGCGGTCAGTTATAGTGGTTTCGCGCACATGTAGAGCAGCCAACGCGGCGCGGACGTCGGAAAGGGTTGAAGCATCGTGGATGGAAGGGCTCGACGACGAGCTACTATTCAGCTTATCAGATCCCTTCTTCGGTATTGGGGCTGAGGAGTTGCCATTGGGGAGGTTGTTGGCGGACATTGGGATATCGGTTGTTGGACGCGCATAGCGACGTTGAGGTGTCAAGCCTGAAATTGGGTCTCGTTCGTGGATTCGAGGTCAAGACACGAATGGATGTGGTTGTAGCGAACCAACTGGACGATTTTGCACCCCACCTACTAGGTAGCCGATAGGGCTTGGGAGCACTGTAAAGAACGTCGCATTAGCTTGAGCTCCCCTGGAATTAGAGCTTGCTTCTGTGCCCAATTACTGTCAGGTTTCTTAATCGATAAGCTTACTTCCAAGTCAATCGTCATTGCTGTTGTATAGGAGTTTTTTATGAGTCACTCTAACGAGGTCCTATCCAACATTTTTTTATAAGAAAGGTGTGATTAATGAAGATTTGACACTCTTGAATCCTGTTGATTTCTTCATTCTGACTGCCCTAGTCTCACTCGAGTAAATATCTCCACGATTTCCATATCAGCCAACAAATTGGCGCTTAGAGCAAGGGGTTTCAGGTTTAATACTGTTCGAGCTGCAATCAACTCCTACAGCGCCATGTCTCAAGATCTTCCGAAGACGATTACTCGCATCCTCAAAGTCCCCGAAAGGGACTTGGGGAAATTCAAAGAAGATGAAGGCCGAGAAAAGCTGGGATTTTGGGAAGTCTCTCAAACCGAGTCATCCAGTGTCGAAATCCTTCATGAGGCTGCAGATTATCTCAAGACCAAGGATACACCTGTTGGATTTCCGACCGAGACTGTCTATGGACTGGGAGCGGATGCAACAAGAAGTGCGGCAGTAAAGGGCATCTATGCTGCCAAGGGAAGACCGTCGGACAATCCTTTGATCATCCACATCTCAGACTTAGAGATGCTTCGGGATATTCTAGCCCCTGCCCTTGCCCCTGAGAACACAACCAACGACACAACCAACGCCAATCATGACCGAATACCTGAGATATACAAACCTCTTATAGACAAATTCTGGCCGGGACCTCTAACAATATTACTTCCTAACCCTGCTCCATCCAAGCTGGCCCCCGAGGTAACAGCAGGACTGAAGACTTTTGGTGTTCGAATGCCAAAATCACCACTTGCACTCTCGCTCATCAAACTGACCGGTTCCCCCCTGGCAGCCCCATCAGCAAACGCTTCTACGAAGCCATCACCAACCACTGCCGAACATGTCTTGGAGGACCTAGATGGCCGTATTGAACTAATCCTCGATGGCGGTTCTTGTCTTGTCGGGGTCGAAAGCACTGTGGTAGATGGCCTATGTAACCCTCCCATTATTCTGAGACCAGGTGGAGTAGGTATAGACGAACTGCGAAGTTGCGCTGGCTGGGAGAAGGTTGAAAGGGGTTATAAAGATCAGAGTGAATTGGGCAAAGCTGCGCCGAGAGCCCCAGGGATGAAGTACAAACATTACAGCCCCAAAGCAAAGGTGGTCCTTTACGAGGCAACTTTCGCAGCTGGGAAGGAGGGCGTACGGTCAACCGACATCGATCTGTTTATCCAGGGTGGAAACTCCCAGCATCCAACAATCCGAAATGGAAATTTACAAGTTGGTATAATTCGGACTCGATATTGGAAGCCTGCCGCTGGCTTGCATTGTGGAGACTTCAAGACGCGAGAGACGGTGAAGACGGCTACTGGCCGGGAAACTCATGAGACAGTTGAGCTGGACGTCCAGGAGGCAGATCTTCATGGCGCCACAAAGGAAACCACAATCGGAAAGCTTATGGATGTAAGCATAGGAGAGGATACCAGGAGCATAGCGCAAGGACTCTTTTCGGCGTTGCGAGAACTGGATAGACGAGGGGCGGATATCATATTTGTAGAGGGTACACTAGACGACGAAGACATCGGCGCGGCGGTCATGAATAGGTTGCGCAAGGCAGCATCTGAGATCAAGTCGTAGATCCCAATGGGCACGACTACTCCGCTGAGTTCAATGATCAATGATATCCCGTTGAGAAGAAATTAACGACTTTTTACCAACGCCATGCCGGAATCTACGTTCAGGATCATCTCATAATCTCCGCCAGAGAAATGCAACTGCTCATAGACCTTGTCTTAGCCAGTCCGTCAACTTAGCCCTTCCTAACTGTGCCAAATTGTTCACACCCTGTTCACTAAGATCGATGCGACTCAAGTTGACATCCTGCGTCGGCGCCTTGCTCACTCTCTGCACGATAATTGTCGGGTCGGTCTCGAGGATGATGCCGTCGTCCACGATTTCGTCAATAGCCAGTGAGACCAGATCGTAGTTCTCGATTATCGTTCGCTTGTCGACAGATTGCCTGTCCCTTTGTTAGCCCAACTCCACCTTCCATGGGACACCCCCCCGGTGCAGCGTACTTGAATAGCAAATGTAGTGAATCTCTCAGCGCTAGGATGACGTTGTATAGTAGAACTTCGTTTTCGTCGACACCTCCAACAACATACATCATCACGTCGGACTCCATCTTATACAGCACGATCCGGTTGTCGTAGAGGATGATGTCGCCCGTCTGCTTTGCTGTCTTCTCCAGCAGGCCTTTCTCGAAGGTCTTCTGCGATTTCACGTCTGCGAAAGGACCACTAGATTGGTGGTGAGAGGTAGCTGTTGCAGAAGCCCGTTGTCAGTAGCTGCGACTTCTTCACCATGGTAGTTGGTTTGACTTACCAGTCGGCGCATGGTGGGGGGAGCTGTAGTATTTCGCAAATATCCTGGAGCCATCGTCAACATTGAGAATGATGATGGCATTCACCGAGGATAGAGACATCCCGGGCGCCATTGTGAAAGCTAAGGTGTAGCTTGGGAGTGGAGATTGGCTGTGGTGGTGTAATGGAGCAAGGTCGTCGATAAACAATTGACGAGTATCTCTCTAAATAATACCCGATGTTCCAACTTCCAGCACATCGAAGTTCGAAAGGTGCAGCGCATGTGGCATCTGGACCTTGCAGGGGTTTGATGGATAATTGTTTCAGCGAATCTACCTAGGCACCTGCCCAGGTGCCCCGCACTAGGCCCAGCATAACGTGGCATAACGATATGTACTTCCCCAGCAAAGCCCAAAGCCATTGGAGTACTTGCATAACTTTCACTTTACACGAAAAGTCGCGCTCAACCCCTTTTCGACGCGCTCTAGTGCCATTTTACGCGAAGGGCGCATTCATCCCACTTCTAAGTGGACTCAATCTTCTCTACCACCCACTTTCTTTCCAAGGCAGAACAACAGTAAACACCTTTTCTATGCGCAAGGCAGAATTCACACAAAAGTTCTGATTGCATCGAGTCAAGATGTCGTCGCCATCTAATCGTCGTACTCGGTCATCGCAGGCTGGAACTCCAAGCCGAAATACACGAAGTTCTCAAGCTCCCAGCAGCCCTGCGAATGGAGGTCCCCAAAATGGGAGCACTCCTCGCAACAATCGCACATCTCGACTAGCATCGAGCCCTCTATTTTATCAGTCTTCTCCTTCCAATGCGAATGACAGAAGCTCTCCTGCTTTGCGACATAACACCGACAGCCAGAGCACCATCCCGAATGCCGATGCTGCGCCCAGCTCACCCTTGCGCCAAAGTGATGGCGATCGCACTCCAAGAGCCAGGTCTCTCATGGGTGGTGGTAAGTAGAACTCTGTTATCAATAAGAACTCCAAATATTCTAACCACTATCATAGAATCTTCTCCCATCCGTTATGAGCCAAGCTCAAGTCCTGGCCGTGCTTTGGGCTCTCAACCTGACCTTCGAAGCGAGAGCAGCAACTTATTTGTCGGCGCATCTGAAACCCCACGAAGCAGTCGAGTGAACCGCAGAGGTGATATCAACTCGGAAATATTTGGTAGCAGTGTTCGAGGTGGTAGCCGTGTCATTCTAGACAACGCTGGGCGAGTTGTTCGAGAGATCCATTCTGACGCTGCCACATTTTCAAATCTGAACCCAAATACCTCCGATGCCGACGCCCTCGGCGGTCGCGACAATGCGACTATTTGGGGTACTACGGTGTCTATTGACGATACCTACGCTGCATTCAAAGATTTCCTGCGGAACTTCACCAAGAAGTATCGCATGTGGAACGAAGGAATGACGACTGAAGAGACTGATGGTGACCCGGAAGCTACTTCGAAGCCATACTGGGAAGAGCTTCAGAACATGCTCATCCTTGGCCAGCGAATCCTATATGTAAACATCCAGGATTTCAAGTTGTATCCGCCTACAAGGAAAATGTGGCACCAAATTCAGCATTATCCTCAGGAAATCGTGCCGCTTATGGACCAGTCGGTGCACGACTTGATGATCGAGCTTGCGCAAGTTGAGATGGCGAGACAAAGAAGCCAAAGTAACGGGGCACCCTCAACGCAGCGTACCGCTCCTCCAAGTTCTGACATGCAGATTCCAAGCTCAGAGAGAGGCGATGAGCCTCAACCCTCTCAGCAACGACCCCCGCAAGGCCCTACTCTCGAGGAGAAGGTCATGGACCAAAACTACACGACCCGACCCTATGGATTGGACGAGGTCATCAATTTGAGGGACCTGAACCCGTCCGATATGGACAAGCTTATCTGCATCAAGGGTCTTGTAATCCGAACAACACCTGTTATTCCCGATATGAAACAAGCCTTCTTCCGATGTAGCGTTTGCAGCCACTCGCTTCTGGTCGGCCTGGACCGAGGCAAGATCCGAGAGCCTACGGAATGTCCAAGGTATCTCTGCAACTCGAAGAACTCGATGCAGATCGTCCACAACAGGTGCGAGTTTGAGGACAAACAGGTTATCAAATTACAAGAAACCCCCGACGCTGTACCTGCCGGACAGACACCGCACTCTGTGTCGGTATGTGTTTACAATGAGTTGGTGGATTTCTGCAAAGCCGGTGACCGCATCAAGATTACTGGTATCTACCGAGTCAGCCCGGTCAGAGTCAATCCTCGCCAGCGCTCAGTCAAGAGTATATTTAAGACTTTTGTCGATGCCATTCACGTTGCCAAGGTGGATAATAAGAGGATGGATATAGATCCATCAACTCTTGATCAAGAAACCAACGATTCCGATAATCAGATTGAGGAAACCCGCAAGATCTCTCCTGAGGAGGAAGAGAAAATCAAGGACACTGCCGCCCGTCCGGATATCTACGAGCTTCTTTCTCGATCGTTGGCCCCGTCTATTTTTGAAATGGATGACGTGAAGAAGGGCATTCTCTTACAAATGTTCGGAGGAACGAACAAGACGTTTGAAAAAGGTGGCAGCCCGAAATACCGAGGTGATATTAACGTCTTACTATGCGGTGATCCATCTACGGCTAAGTCTCAACTGCTGAAATATGTCCACAAGATTGCACCGCGTGGCGTATATACCAGTGGTAAAGGATCTTCTGCTGTCGGTCTCACTGCGTATGTCAGCCGTGACCCTGAGACTAGGCAACTAGTGCTCGAGTCTGGTGCTTTGGTATTATCGGACGGTGGCGTCTGCTGCATTGACGAGTTTGATAAAATGTCAGACGCTACTCGTTCTGTTCTTCACGAAGTTATGGAGCAGCAGACCGTATCAGTAGCCAAAGCTGGTATTATCACCACCTTGAACGCCAGAACAAGCATTCTAGCCTCAGCTAACCCGATCGGTTCTCGATACAATCCCGATCTTCCTGTTCCGCAAAACATCGATCTTCCACCTACTCTGTTATCACGTTTCGATTTGGTTTACTTGGTTCTTGACCGTGTTAATGAGTTCAACGACCGTAGATTGGCCCGCCATCTACTTTCCATGTATCTCGAAGACAAGCCTCAGTCGGCGCACTCCAATGATGAGATATTGGTAAGTAGATTAGATACTCTCCGCTATTTAGTACATTGCTAACATCGACCTCTTTAGTCTGTGGAGTTCTTAACGTCTTACATCTCATACGCCCGTACCCACATCCACCCAACGCTATCGCAAGATGCATCACAGGCCCTTGTCGATGCGTACGTCAATATGCGCAAATTGGGTCAGGATGTACGAGCAGCAGAAAAGCGTATTACCGCTACAACTCGTCAACTCGAGTCGATGATCCGTCTTGCGGAAGCCCACGCCAAGATGCGCCTTTCACAGACGGTCACCAAAGCCGATGTTCTCGAGGCCGAGCGACTGATCCAGTCCGCATTGAAGACGGCGGCGACCGACGCTCAAGGCCGCATCGATATGAGCCTCCTCACGGAAGGCACTAGTGCCGCAGAGCGCAAGCGCAAGACGGAGCTGAAGGAGGCTGTCTTGCGTTTACTGGACGAGCTGACTAGCGGCGGACAGAGTGTCCGTTGGAGCGATGTAAACAGACGGCTGGGCGAGGGGGCAAGTGTTCCTGTCGAGCCAGCTGACTTTGCCGAGACGATGAGAGCACTTGAGATGGAGGGTGCTATTATGATTACTGGTGAAGGCGCGAGGAGAAATGTGAGGCGTGTGACCGGTGTTGCATAAATGATTTGGAGGATGGTCTCTGGCCTGATGTGTAAGTGCCCCGGTGGTAAGAATAACTTGGTCGGGGTATTTCATCTGTACCGACCGGCGTCCTTGGGATGACTAAATGTGTTCTGAGGATCGGATATGTGTTATGGGCTAGCAAATGAGTTAATGATGGGTCAACCTAATAAATGATGAAATGTCCGATGAAAGCAAACATCTGTTTACCTTAGGAAGATATAAATTCATTGGCCCAATTATGAGTAAATGTATATATAAAAGTTCTTATGGAATACTCGCGGGCTGTCCCTTAACCATAGCTTACCCACATAATCTACCTACTTAAACTACCTACCTTATGTACTTATTCGATTTGCACAATCCAAATCGCGCTCCAGCGTATTTTTCCAGGTTGGTACAATGGAGAAAAGCCGGCATCAGTTTCCTCTTCAACATTGCGATATGCAGAAACTGCAGCTCGTGTCCAGTTTTCCCGATCTACACAAAGCATTATTGGTTCAATATGACGTCAACTGTTCTCCTCATGTTTCATAGAAATGGACCATCGTACATAACGCGCCGATATCGAAGTTGAACAGGGGATGGTTTGGGTAAAAGTCGTCCTCGCAGGTAGAAAAGGAACCCCTCGTTATCCTTCCTTACATAGTACCCTAGATAACTCCACCTGGGTAGTTCAATCTAACACTACCTTATTAATATTCGACGATGGCATCCGCATATAACTCCAAAGACTACTACCCACGACCTGACTTTATCCACAGCAATCACAGGTGGACGCCTATAAATGAAGGCTGGTCCATACTTTTTGACGACGAAGATGTTGGGCTTCGGGAGGCATGGCACATAAAAGGGATCCCCGACAAGATCACCGTCACGTCTACCGACAAGATCGGCGAAGCGGAAGCTCAGAAGCTGGCGGCCTTCCCCGAGCTCAAAGAGAAGGGGTTCAAGGCGCCGAAGGCCCAAACCCGCGAGAATTTCAAGAAGCCTATCAATGTGCCTTTTGTGTTCCAGACGCCGGCGTCGGGTGTTTTCGAGAACGATGCGCATGAAGTGCTATGGTACGAAAGGAAGGTTGTTGACCCCCGCGAGGAGGAAGATATCAAGGCTGGTGATAAGGTCCTAGCTCGCTTCGGGGCCGTGGATTACGACGTGACGATCTGGGCCGCGGGGTATCCGGTCGGTCAGCATCGAGGTGGACACGTGCCCTTCGACATAGACATCACTGATGCCTTGAATAATGCTGAAAAGGGGGAACTGAATCTCGTTCTGCGTATTCGAGACTCCCCGCACGACTTGGCACAGCCCAGAGGAAAGCAGTACTGGGCGCCACAACCGGAGAGCATCTTCTACACTCCTTCCAGCGGGATATGGCAGCCTGTTTGGCTGGAGGTTGTCCCCTCCGCGCGAATCGGTGATAGCAGCGCGGGAACGGTAATCAGATCTAACAAGATTTCTGAAGGGCTGCTGGAAGCTAGGGTGGCTACTTTAGGCCGGAGAGCAGGCCATGAGTATAGCGTTGAAATCGAGGGCAGTCTTCACGGGCTCAGCATCGCGAAGAAGAGGGAGAGTCTGCCTGGTGACAAGGATTACGTCTCCGTCGACCTCGGTCTGTCGCTCAGTGATGAGCAAAAGGCAAAGGCGCCGCAGTCTCTTACTCAAGCGGCCCCGTTGGATAGCGCCGAGTGCTGGCGTGGTAATGTAGCATTGTGGTCTCCAGACTACCCAACTTTGTACGACCTAGCTATCCGGTTGTACGACTCGAACGGAAAACTTATTGATGAGGTGAAGACGTATACCGGGTTCCGGCGTCTGGACTGGACCCAGGGCGACCGAACCTTCCGGCTAAACGGAAAGCCGCTTTTCCAGGCGTTGGTTCTAGATCAAGGATACTGGCCAGAAACCGGAATGACACCGCCGTCTCCCGATAGTCTCAGAACGGACATCGAACTCACGAAGAAGATGGGCTTCAACGGCTGCCGCAAGCACCAGAAGGTCGAGGATCCGGTTTTCTTGTACTGGGCGGACAAGCTGGGGTTCCTGGTCTGGGGCGAGATGGCCAATGCGTATGAGTTCAACGAGGACTACGCTGAGAGGTTCAGCCAGGAGTGGCTGGAGGCTGTGAAGAGGGATATTAACCATCCATCTGTGGTCACTTGGACGCCTGTTAACGGTACTTATGAGGATCCCATCTCAGACGCCCTAAAATATTTTCTACGATATTTTATTTTACCGAGGACATACTAACATATTTCCAGAGAGCTGGGCCTATCCAAACTTAAAGGACAATATAGACCAGCGAAACCACATTCGCTCACTCTACTACATGACCAAGTAAGAATATTAGCAATTTACTTTCCTATGGGCTTGATACTCATTCTACATTCCAGAACTCTCGATCCCACAAGACCCATCAACGACAACTGTGGATGGGAACACGTCATCACCGATCTCAGCACTTTTCACGACTACTCGGATCACCCCGAGCTTTCCAAGACGTGTGCTACGCTGGAAGGCATCCTCGACAAGAAGCTCGGTGGTCGGGATGTCTTCGTTGGGCCCGTGTCTCTCAAAGACGGGCGAACGGACGAGGGGGCCAAACATAAAGAGGGTGCCCCGGTGCTCTGTACGGAATACGGTGGAGTAAATATTGCACCTGCGAAAGAATCGGAGAAAGGAGACCGAGACTGGGGATACACGACAGCTAGCGATCCGAAGGACCTGCTGAAGAGATTCGAGGCCCTGATGCAAGCGGTCGTAAAAGGGGGTCATATCTGCGGTATTGTGTATACCCAGCTGTAAGTTACAATTGGCTCGCTCTGCCAGGGACTTTGGGTAATGATGTTTGCTAATACAAACCCAGATCCGATATCGAGCAAGAGGTCAATGGTCTATATTCGTTTGATCGGAGAGAGAAGATCTCAGCTGTGGAGGTCAAGAAAATTGTTGATGCGGCGAGACAAACATATTACGACAGTCTTCCCAAGGACGTATTGCCTATCAGAGGTTAAGCAAGTAACATGAAGAGGTACTAGGTGATATCTTGGTATTGGAGCGGGAACCCGGCCAGACGCTGAGGTGCCAAAAAAAGCGTTGGTCTTACACTAAGTATATATAGAGGACTTATACCATAGACCGCCGGGTCAATGACTGTTCATGGTACATGACTTATATAGCCAGAAAATAACACGCCTGTGGACATCGTCACAAGGGAATAGTGCACGTTAATATTTTCATGTGAATTTCTTTGTATGTAGGTACCTACCCAAGAGAAGTAGTTCTGGATCTGAAGGCGAAAAGGGGAGGCTTACTCGTATAGCGTATAGCGGTAATAGATACGTAATACGACTTGATGCAAATATCGGGTTAATCACTCTGCGGGGCGGGAAAATTAATGGAGCGGAGCCAGTGGCCAATGACCAATGACCAATGACCAATGACGGCGATATTAATTGTAAGTACCTAAGACCTACTATGTAAACCTACCATGTAGACCTCAAACCCAGGAACTTCGATCAATTGCCGCTAAGCTCGTCGAAATCTTCCCACCACCCGGTCTTCGCACAACACAGATGGCGTCGCTATATCGGATGGCTGGCTGCGGCGCCAGACGCCTGCAGCTCGCAAAGCCATGTATACGCGCCTTTTCCCAGTCGGCGCTGCGCAGAGCCAACGAGATCTCGAACCAGCGCACCACGCTCCAGCCCGTCGACCCCGACTTTGGCCATCCCGCCGATCCCTATGGCATGCAACGCCTTCAGGACCAGGACGGCAGTCTCGACGCCTCACGAGAGGGCAGCATAAGCAACCGAAAAGTCCGCCACTACACCGTCAACTTCGGCCCCCAGCATCCCGCCGCCCACGGTGTGTTGCGGTTAATTCTCGAGTTGAGCGGAGAGGAGATCATTCGAGCCGATCCCCACGTTGGACTGCTGCACCGAGGAACGGAGAAGCTGATCGAGTACAAGACCTACCTACAAGCCTTACCCTACTTCGATCGACTCGACTACTGCTCCATGATGACGAATGAGCAATGTTTCGCGCTCGCTGTCGAGAAGCTGCTGAACATCGAAATCCCCGAACGAGCCAAGTTTATCCGAACCATGTTCGGAGAGATCACGAGAATCCTGAACCACTTGATGTCTGTTCTGTCACACGCCATGGACGTTGGCGCCTTGACCCCTTTCTTGTGGGGTTTCGAGGAACGAGAGAAGTTGATGGTAAGTCTACACTGTCAGCAAATCCATGAACACGGCGCGACTAGTAAAAATATGAAACTCGAGTATTAACTCCATATAGGAATTCTACGAACGTGTTTCTGGAGCTCGTCTCCACGCCGCCTATGTCAGACCCGGTGGTGTTCACCAAGATATCCCCGTCGGTCTACTTGATGATATTTACCAGTGGGCAACGCAATTCGGTGACCGCATCGACGAGACCGAGGAAATGCTTACGGACAACCGTATCTGGATCCAAAGATTGCAGGGTATTGGTGTTGTCCCCGCTGATGAGGCTCTCAACCTTTCGTTCTCCGGTGTCATGTTGCGAGGATCTGGTGTGCCGTGGGATATTCGCAAGAGCCAGCCCTACGACGCGTACGACCAGGTGGAGTTCGATGTTCCCGTAGGAGTCAACGGTGACTGCTACGACCGATATCTGTGCCGAATGGAAGAGTTTCGCCAGTCCCTCCGAATCATCCACCAGTGCTTAAACAAGATGCCAGCTGGCCCGGTACGAGTTGAGGACTACAAGGTGTCACCGCCTCCCCGAGCGGCAATGAAGGAGAACATGGAGTCTCTCATTCACCACTTCTTACTTTACACCAAGGGTTACTCTGTACCTCCCGGCGAGACGTATTCCGTGATTGAAGCACCAAAGGGGGAGATGGGTGTCTACGTCGTCAGTGATGGAAGTGAAAGACCGTACCGTTGCCACATCCGCGCTCCTGGTTTTGCGCACCTGGGTGGTTTCGATCACATTGCCAGAGGGCATCTTCTTGCTGACGCGGTTGCAGTAATTGGTACAATGGATTTGGTGTTTGGTAAGTGACTGACGTCCATTTTTTATAATTTTTTGTAATTCAGCGCGTAAGACTATATGCTAACTTGAATGATAGGCGAGGTTGATAGATAGCCTACTACATACAGGCTAAATCGAAAAGAAGATTAATGCAGACTCAGAAATCTGCTCTCCTCTGTATGATAGCCCGAATTCCGATACCCCGAGGCAACACTACGCCTTAAGGTAGATGCATCTAGAGCTAGAGCATTGAGAGAGGCACACCACTATGTCTCTGGTGTATACCTTGTACTTGATTTGCCACTGATTTGGGGCTCTCGATATTCCCCCATATGTTTCCGTCCTGTTACAATTATCGCCCTCCTATTTTCTGTGCCACCCAACTTCTGAATTGTTTTGCTGTAATAAACCCCTTTGCATGCGCTCCAGTATGCCCGTTCTTGCTTCCGTGGTATCGTGTGATTTTTGTGTAATTTTCATTTTTCTACAAACTTTGGTTAGTGATTGGTTCACATCCGTGTCAGTTAGTTTGACTGGCTTACCTCGGTACTCGAATCATCAAAGCTTGAATAAAGGTTTTTTTCTTGTCTTTTTTTGCGATGTATGTAACGACTTAGGTACCTCTCATAAACAAGAGGTTAGTAGCCTCAGCCTGGCTTCTCCTACTGAGAGACTCCGCGGCGGTGTCGAGAGTACTCAGGATAGTGGTGCTCGCGAGTCTGAAAGTGATTCAGCTCACAGTCACCGAACGAGGGCATGTGAGAGTCGCCCTCAGGGCCGGCACCGATGGGTAGGCCCGCCAAGGGAACCTCCGTCTGGTTGTACCAGGCCGTCTGCATGTCAACTGGGTGGCTTGCATACGAGGCGAGGCCAGAGCTAGAGCCCGAGGCACCTTCACCAGTGTTACCGTCGTTTACGTTCTCGGGGCTACAGGCCCAGCGAGCAGGATGACCAGGTTGGGTAGTGACGTGCGGCATCGAGTTGGCCATGTGGTTCTGGGCCGAGTTCTCATCAGTCGTCGCGGGGCCACCGTTGCTGGTCGATGCTTGAGGGTAGTGCTGGCTGAAATCGGCGAGGTTGTTGATATCCTTGGGAACTCGGGGACCGGCTTCGTCGACAATAGGCATCTCGGGACTTTCGTAGCGCTCGAAGCGGACCGCACACGAGCAGCGGCCTTCCTGGTGCAGGACCTTGTGGTCCTGCAACCACTCCGCGCCGTACAGACTCGGCATGCGAATCGACACCACGGGCTTCTGGTGTGCGACGTCCTTACGCTCCTCGAATAAGGGCGCGAGCTGGTGGCCGCTGCCCTCGGCTGCCGCCGTGGAAGAGGCAGAAAAGTGTTGCTGAAGGTCCTGTAGCTGCGCCTGGTGTAGCTGCACCAGCTGCTGCTGATTCTGGCCGGCCTGGCCGGAGCGGTTGCCTTGACCCTCGGCGAGGGCTCGTGACTTCTGAGCCTGGGCCTGGACTCTCTTGACCCGGCGCTGTTTGCTCTTTCCTCTCTTGTCCCTTCCGCTACCAGAAGACGAGACGGTCACGCCGGTCACACTTGAAGCCTCGGTGCCGGAGCCTTCGCTCCGCTGACGGAACGAGGCTGAGGCACCAGGGCCGAAGGGCGCGGCGTCCTTGCTGGGGTTCCACGGCATCTCCTCGGCGGCGTACTGGGTGCTGCGGCCGTGGCTGTTGGGAACGAACGGCATTGCGGAACCAGAGAGGTCGGAGTACGTTACTGCCGTCCGGGTCGTGGCGGGCGAGTAGGGAACCGGAGTCAGGGAGCCACTGCTCTGGTGGCCGTCGTCGTCGGCATAGTTCTGAGAGACCACACGGGGCTGCTGCAAGTACGGGAACTGGGCGGAGCAGCCGCAAACGCCGCGCTCGTGCATGAATCTGTGTTCGGATTCGAGGATGTTGACCCATCGACCGTGCAGGATACGGGCACAGGCCGGGCAGAAGGTAACTGCTAGGATGGGGCGCACGGCGTTATTGGCGCAGCAAGGATTATTAAACAGTTGTGTTGTCAACGGGCAGAGACGTTTTACGGACATACTGGTATGTCCGCAGGTGTAACCCATGAACTCGGTGAAACACATCTTGTCTGCTGGTGAACGTCGAGTAGAATACTTGAAGGGTATGAAGTATGATAGTAGGTGTATGATAGAAGGTATGAAGTATGATAGAAGGTAGGTGTATGATAGAAGGTAGGTGTATGTTAGGAGGATGTGGGTGGGAAAGGCGTAGGTAGTATGGGTCAAAGTATAGATCAAGCAACTTGATGCTGATTTGAGAAGGGATTGGCTAAGGAAGAAGTAGTGTTGTGTGGAAGGAGGGTAGTGGTATCTTAGGTATGAGAAAGCAAAGAAATATGGGAAGGTTGAGGTAGAAAGTTGAAGGTGGAAGAGTGTTGGACTCGAGAACGAGGACGCTATTATATACCTTTTGCTTTGGGGGGTTGGTCGTTTGGGCCTGCTGGTAGTGAATACCACAAACGCTACAAACTGATGGAGAAGGCAGTTGCAGGATAGAATTACTTCCTCTTTTGGGAGCAGTTAGCTACTTGGGTGTGCTGCAATTGAATGGTATCCGAATTGGGCGCAACTGTGACTGGGGAGAGGAGAGGCTAACCCACCCTGTCTTGCACGGAGAGATGTTTGGTATTGGTATCGGAGCTTTTGATCCCTGTCACTGAAGAGAGATTCCCTGATTTGAGATAAAATCGAGCAACGGCAAGTAGAAATAGGTCAAGGGGAGTGGGAAGGAGTAGAGTGATAATATCAAGGGCAGTGTCGCTATCTCGTAGGCCACTGGCCTAGTAAATCACTCGCGTATCCACTTGGATGGCATCCGGGCAACGATACCCGAATGACTAGATCAGATGAAAAATCAATACTGGCAACTACGGTACTACCTAGTATCCCATCGACCACTGTACTGTACTGGGGCACCTACCCAAGGATAACGACGGCAACGGGTGCTGAGCGCCGTGCAGCTACTGTGCGTGTACTGACTGCCAATAAGCCACGCCTCAAGCTAATCTACAAAGGCGCACTGTACACTACAACTTTAGACGAATCAGGGTCCTTCCCGGTACAGTGGTATCTCGACCACTCCTCTGGCGCTACTTTGGTACGTTAAGGGGGTAAAGGACCTTATTGGACGTATAGAATTCACTCCCAGGAACATCAGACGCAATACCCAGTTAAAACTAGGTACCTCAATATAATATCATGATAGAACATAGGAGGGGAAGGCTGCGGTTCCGCATTCGGGAACTGGTTCGGAGCGTAGGGGAGGAGATTTGCCCTTTGGTATGTCTACCAGTACTCGGGATGATCGCCGAAGGGATAGATGTGGGCTAGAAGTTGATTACAATAACATTTATATACAGCAGAATCACGAAGAGTACTTGGTATGGGCAAGGAAATCATTCGTAGTTCAGATACTCGCAGACAACGAGTTGCAAAAATAGATGCTATTTGTGAAGGTAGATGCTCGCGTGGTGATCTTGCAGACGGTCGTGGCATGCGGCAGTTCTATCCCAGTAATCAGTAATGAAGCAAATACAAGGACAACCTTGGTCGATGGCAACCCAGGGGACAGGAATAGCACAGTGATTGTATACCTAAAGGGGATATCCAGAAGACGAAAAGTACGCTAGCGACGGCACGCTAGTAAATATTCACAAAAATACAAATTCATGACATTCATGACAACCACGCCTAGGAAGGAAAATGCTGTATATTGGAACCATCAAGTCAGCTTTGTATGTTAAATTGTGAGGAAGAGATGGGATATCGTAGCTGAAATTACAACTGGAAGTAAGGTAACAGTTCAATAAATCATAAAGCCATCCATCTTCAAACCCTTTGATGTAAGCACGTGGTGATCTTTTATTTCAACAAAAAAGAGAGGGGATCAGGCTCGCTTATTCTTCAAAGCTGGGTGCATTTACTGCCTCTGCCTGAACATTTATGCAGCCCTCAATACCAGAACATCTTTGGTTTGTCCTTTGCATGATTTGTCAAATTACTCTTTATTACTTTGATTCTTCTACTGCTAGTAACCCAGGCAATCTACCTGTACTCCATCCCACGTCAGAAGGTGCAGTCGTAAATGAACATTTTCCAATCCCATCATTCATTTCCACCATGCCCCATTGCACTGGCAGCAAGTAGCCATCTTCACGATCTTCATGGAGGGTATGACAAGCAGCACTAACCGCCATACTATTCGTTGAAACCATACTCATCGTCCCGTTGTACTTGCGAAGTCCCATTACTACAACCAAAAGGATAACCAAAGCCCCGACGATAGAATCTACCATTTGTTAGAGCCGGAAGGCTGTCGGCGTAGAATAGGAACCCACCGAGGAAGACTGCAATTGGGCTATATCCGCAAATCGAGAACGAATTAGCCACGTCGACTTGGCCACCAAGACAACCCTCCGAGGAGCCATCCATGCATATGGCTATTGTCCGAGCTAGAAACAAGCTCTGAGAAATCAACTAGTGCGTCAATTTGGAGCTTGTATAGAGCGGTATCCCACAACGGAGCGGAAGGGAGAGGAAATAACTGGACCGTTAGATCCCAATGGGCTCGGACACACGAAACGGCTTTCGTTCCTTCAGACACATACGGCTAAACCCTCGATGGACTAGGAATGTGCTCAGCATGGCGTTATAAAAGTTGTAAAGGATGGATGGGATAAGCTGTGGTAGGCTGGCTAAGAAGATATTCGCGATCAAGCCTCCAGGATCTTTTCGTGGCAGGCCGACAACAAGATAGGTGTACGGTGTAAGCCCAGCTGCCAAAGGTCCGGAATGGCCGTGGAGGACTTTCGCTGGCGAAGACTCAGGAGGGACATTCCCAATAGGATTGCTGTGAACGAAAGCAAGTCCTCATGGTCGACGCTACGAAGGACTATTACGGGCGGGACGTTGCTTGTAAGATCGCCAAGAACATGCCTAATAATAGGTAACTCGAGCAGGGAATGTCAACTTTGCTCAGCAAGAGCCCATGCTCCGGCCGGTTCCTAACAGTGCACGAGATGTAACTGGCTATAGCACACATGCTGTTGAACTATGACATGTCCTACACGGGGAAAAGACTCGAGCTGACGAGCCTCATTGGGATGAGAGTCCCTAAGACTGATGTCGTGGTGCGGGTGCGAAGACGTATGAAATATCAATGAGATGACGGGTCTGCCTCGTGTAAACATTGTTTCCTATCCAACACTACTTAAACTCAAATCAATTCATTATCTCATCGAGGTACTGTGACATAATCATAGTAATAATAATAATAATTTAGAGAAACATTCCCATCATCCTATTTATGTGCCTGTGGCCATATACCTGATACCAAAGTAGGAGATAAATACCGGTCGTGAAGCCTTCAAGCCGTTCAATACAGTTAGCCTCTCTAAATCATGAAGCGTCCACATAAGAGATCCCCGCACTTGACATTCCAATTGATCGTCCCAACCGACAGCAACCCAAAACTAAAAACTAGACCCTCTTGGTTCGGCTGTTCTTGCCGTCGGTTCCTCGCATCTTACGCGTGCCGGCGGCTTTCTTGCCCGGCCGGCGCGTGACTTTGCCCACGAGCTTCTCGGCGGCACCCTCGATCTTGTCGCTTAGGTGCGGCTTCCGCTTGTGGTGGGTAGCCGGCGCCCTCTTGGTGACTCCGGCGCCGGTGCGAGCCCTAGAAGAGCCGGTAGTGGTGGTAGTGGTATGCTTCTTGGTGGTGCCGGTAGTTCTGTGCTTGCGCTCCGGCTCCGTAGACACGGACAGGTGGATGCGCGGCTTGGAATGCCCGGTTGAGGAGCGTGTAGAAGGCATATTCCTATAGGCAGTGTGGAAATGTACTCCTTGTTGGGAGGGCAGACGTAGAGGAGCTGTATAGAATATAGAATTGAGTAGAATTGAATTTGGCACAGTTCAAGATCTCAGAAGATTACAATAGCCTGAATTTGGATATAGGTATATCTTTCTGGAATCGCGTAAATAGACCTGATGTTGTTTAGGAAGATGACAAGTTTGTAGACATGAATGCGACGCCCTAATCCGTCGCAAAGTTGGACACTTTCATTCTAAAGTAGCCCGAAGCGTCGCAGAGCACGGGGCGTCTTTGAAAGGGATACACTACGTATGAAAGTTAATATCCTCTCGTCTCATTAGCTGATTAGTCGATGCAAGTAAGGGGTGACGTCATGCTACTTGTCAAGCAGGTTTGTCCTCTTTGGTCGGTTTTTGAGACTCGTGATCGACGTGGCGAATATCCGAACGCCAGCGAAACATTTCCAACTTCAACTAGAACTACACGCAAACCACCCATAATTCCTACGGTTTGCATCAGGGACTCGAGTGTGCTAGATGGCTTCTTTCTTTGTTAAATTGGTCAAAGGATCACAACATGTCATGGGTCCTATCGATGTGACTCCCTCTCCTGAAGTAAGGGAGTAGGCTTCGTGCTACATGAACTTTGACTTATCAATAGACGCGACATCATTCTACCGAGTCTCTTGTCAGATAGATGGGCTGGATGGCTGTTTGATATGTCATTACCATGGTCAATGCCGTGATGTTCAACACCTCGATTACTGACATGCCCAATCTTAGCTCCTAGTCCACCTAAAATGCAGATGAACTTGCGACCGACCGCAAGTGTGTTCCAAGTTCCAAATACCTCTTTGGGAATGATCGAGATCTGGTCGAGGCCTCAAATGAATCGGGTTTTCAGTACATAGGATAGCATGTCGACTACACACCAGCCTACCAAGGATGAACACGAGATGCCTATGTCTCTACTCTGGCGATACGTCAATCATATATCTCCACGATGTTGATTCTCCCACGGAATACACTGTCCATAACTCAATTGGCGTCAAGTTGCCTCGGAATTCCGAGCCGGTACCCGAATCCACGTAGCCAGCCCGGTCTACGCCGCATTCGGCCCCATGCGTAAGATTCATGGCGACAGTTTGACTTAGTTCTACGTAACATCCAGATTGCGGCTCTTGTTCAAAATAATTATTCCAACTCCATCCTCTGTGCTCCATGTTTCTGAGGCTCGGGTGAATTGCTTATCGATCCAGAGGTTATGTCTAACTATTTCAAGCACCGCCTCGGTGTAAGCAGTCCCTATTATCGTAGGTTAGGTTCACATATGAGGTATGTAGGTCCTCGGTGAAGGAGCAGGATTCCTACGCCGGCCAAGTGAAACAGACCCATCCGTGCCCCCGTAATCATGTTAATAAGTTCATATATCCTCTTATCGTTCAGGTATGCGATGACAGGTTCAGCTTTACGCCAACAGGAAATATCTTGGCACGAGTCCCTGGCACCAAGAATTTCCACCTCAAAGTTACACAACCAAATGCATGCACAACATCTTCCAAGGGACGTGTCAACGCGCCTCGTGTCAGCTCAGACTAAGACTTCCCCGCGCGGAATCCACCGCCGTCAATGCCTTGAGCTATAGTACCTAGCATGAGGCATTCTGGATGGATGTCACCCATGCATTATGGGAATGCTAGCTTCTGATTCCATTGGCTAACTGCGCCGCAATCAGCTCACTAAAGTGTCAGCTAAACCCCAGAACGCACAAATCTGCCAATCAGGAATTGAGGGTAACACACGCGATAGATGGACAAGGGCATAGTTGTTCAAGACACGACGATAGGGTCCATCGCGTAAGTGCGGCGGCCCACGTTTCGGTGATCGGGGCTGAACACCAGCCAAACGGCTGCTATTTCAGCCCTACCTAAAGTGTAGACATGTAGGCAGGCAGGTAAACAGCCATGATGCCTTGGAAAGTCAGCTGGATGAAGTCCTATCGTAATCTAGGTGCATGTCCCTTGACCCCTCCCCTTTATATACCATTCATCCCAATCTGTTTTCTTGAAAGTCGTGTCGCCCGAACTGCACGATAGCTGCCAATCAAGCTGCCCGCGGGCCGCGGAAACGTGGGGAAGTGTGCCTGAACCTTAAGTTTCGTATAGCCCATGGGCAGATCTAGATATATCGAGTTGGTTTTCTCTCAAATAGCTCGCTGGGTATCGTTCATAATTCACATGCTTGTTATCGAATCACCAACCTCCGTCGCGGAGGAACACCAAGCTGCGCCTAGTATCCTAGTCCAAGAGCCCGAGGAAGAGGAGGACAAAACTCCAAAATGGAATGGCAAGGGGAAAGCCAGCACGATAGGCGAAGGGAATGGGGGTGAGTTAGTTGGCTTACACAGCAGCGAAATCACTGTCGACTGGACCAAATTTAAACCCCCGGAGGCATTAAGAGACACAGCAGGCACGAAATCAGAACTGGTCGCTCAGATCATACATGAGTCTATCGACAAAGTAAAAGCTCGGATAATAGAGGAAAAAGAGGGACGAGAAGCAGAGGAAGAAGCCGAAAGGATGAGCCGAGAGGAGAGGCTCAGGCAGGAAAATGAAAATAAGAAAAGCGTTGAGGTATCCCATGTGCCACCAAATGAGAAATCGGACGAAGACAGCAGAGCGTCTGGGGCTCATATCGAAACCGTGGCGATGACAATGGACGGAAAGACACAGGATTTTCTCGCACCAGAACTACCCTCCAGGTCGAAAAAGCGTTCACTCATGAAACTCTTCCGGCGGTTGAACAATATCAGTGAGAGAGGCGAATCAAGCGCTGCTGGCGCTTCCCGACACAGGCATGACGAGAAACGACATGCTCCCAATGTCTTGAAAAAGATATCATCGCATGGTAGCAGCCCTGACTCCTCAGTCCACGAGCCCGAAGTGTAAGTACCAAGGTACCTATAAGAAAATCATCCAATAAAGGACTCATTAACACATATGCAGCGAATGTGTTTCGTGCCTCGATGACTTCAGCCCTAAGGACATGGTTAAAGCCCCCTGTCACAGCTACTGTAGGCCGTGCTTCCTGCGACTCGTCAACACAGCCTGCGAGAACGAGCAGCAGTGGCCGCCGAAGTGCTGCTTGAACCCAATCCCCCAGAAAACGATCGTTTCGAACGTCGACGACAACCTCAAAAAGGTGTATCGTAGCAGATCAGAAGAGTGGGACCTGCCAGTCAGCGACCGTGTGTGTAAGTGTCTAAAACATGTCGTGCCGGCATTTTCCCCTTACCTACCTACCTAAGGTATACCCTGGAAAACTCGAGTATCCCAAGTGAACGCTTCCTCGAAGCTTCTAGACATACTCCGTACCCCCTTGGATTGTAAAATCACAGGAGAAAAATGCTAATACGACATGTTTAATACGATCAGATTGCAGCCATCCGACTTGTAGCGTATGGGTTAGGCCCCGCAAGATCAACCGCGCGCATAGAGTCGCGACGTGTTCAGCAGGCCACCGGACCTGTACTATCTGCCGGGGCCCCCAGCACGATGGTAACAACTGCCCACAGGATAGAGATTTGACGAGAACGGAAGAGCTTGCTGAGCAGGAAGGCTGGAAGCGCTGCTACGGATGCCACGCGTACGTTGAGCACAGGGAAGCGTGCCAACACATGACATGTCGATGCGGTGCGGACTTCTGCTATGTGTGCGGAGCTCGCTGGCGCACGTGCGCCTGCACCATGGAGCAGCTGGCCAACGTGAAGATCCAGGCGGAAACGCGCCGACAGGCTCGCGAGGACCGAGATCTCCTAGAGGCAGCCGAGATTCAAGAAGCCCTGCGGATGGTGGAGGAATTCGAGCGCGAGGAGGCGCTCAAGGCCGAGGAGCGCCGGCAGAGGGAGCTGATGGAGCGGATCAAACTGGAGGAAGACAGGCGCCGCATCGTGGAAATCAAGTTTCGCGAACTCCGAGAGATATTTACGCATATACACGAGCTCCAGCGAATCATCGTGCAGAGCGACCACAAAACGAAAGAGACCACGCTCGAGGGCGAAAGCACTGCGGCACTAGCAGACCTACGCAAAAAGCTGGCGGTAGATCGCGAGAAGCTAAATAGTGTGACTAAGGAAAAGTATGCGAAGCGGGAGCACAAACTGAAATGTGATTTTGCAGCGCGCGTGGCTGAAGAACGACGTGTCGAAGAGCAATACTCCGCGGCGCTGAAGGCGTACTGGGCCAACAGACGGGACGGTGAGGCCCACGCAGCGGCTGCTATGAAAGTACTCCAGCGCAAGATGGACGACGGATATCGACGCTGGGAGAAATGGAGAGACCGCGAGCTGGACAACTATCTGTGGGGTCTCCGAGAAGAACAAGTGATTAAGGAGGAGCTCACGCAGGACTCTGAGCGTAGACTAACGGAGAGCATACGAGAGAAACAGGTTGAGTTCTCGATGCGCAAGACAGCAGAGCTTCGCTGGGTACAAGAGGTCATTGAAGAGCGCGGTCGTATGCTTGTCGAAATGGAGACCGGTGAGATCGACAATGGCCAAGACATCGATGCTTGGTTTGCCGATGAGCCGCCTGATGAAAGTCTGATGAACAGTATGGAATCGGAGGGGGAGCTTCGGATCCCAGGAGCATTTACATGGATAGAGCCATGATCGCGGGTATTTGTATGGCAACGCATTGGAGTGTACGAAATAAAGTAGTATATAAATCATTTTTCATGAATCGTAAGGTGCGTACATCAAATAAAGAACCACCAAGAAACGTAACTACATAGGTAGCTTACCCCCTGGCGAGGATAATAGAGGTCTCATACCAGGAAGGAGAAGCCTTGATAGAGCTGATGACGTCTACATAGAATCTGTCTTGGCCAAAAGCTCTTCTACCAAGTTGAGTTTTTTATGTCATGTCTTTACTTTAACAGGAGATTTAGCTACCCGTCATGCTTATTGAACCTGACAACAGCCTCGTAGTATCCTCAAAGAACTGCATAGCAAGTCATCAGTATCTGTCTACTCAGCCATGGATTTTCACAGTACCTGGGGCGACTCGTATGGTGCTCACTACTTCCCGACCGCTTCGTTTACCAGACGGTCCTCGCCAACTCGCCAGCCCTCCTTCAATCACCACGGCGGCGAGTCACCTCAGCACCATCCATCGACCTCGACATTCGCAAGTAGAACCCGGAGCTACCACGATGAGAACCAGTCGACGAATAATCAGCAGCAGAGAATAGCAGCGGACCAGGCTTACAGAGAGACCTTGTAAGTGAGAAGATGCCTGCCTCTTACCTTTTACCTCTTACCTCCTACCTCCCACCTCCTACCTTCTGTACCTATACGAAGCTTAACAAGATGAACGTGGGTTCTTACTGACCTAATTCATACCCTCGACATGAACCTCAGAACCAAAGGTCCATCACTGACATCTCACCAACCACAGCGCCTCGCACGAACGCGCGGTGTTCCAAGAGGAAGTGCGGTCGCGTATGCGACGGCGGGACGCGGCTCGCAACCGGGCGCTGTTCCGTGGCCGGTTCTATCGGCGGCCTGAGTTCTACGCTATCACATTGGGCTTCCTGGGCTTGCTGTACCCGATTCTGAACCAATACGTCTTCCAGCCGTACTTCGAGAGAGCGAAGCACCCGCAGCCTCACGACGAGGTGGGTCTGAAGATCTGAGAGGTTGCTGTGCTTTCTTACTATTCTTACCGGACATTGGACACGGGATTGGATGAATTTGCGGTCTGTGCTTCATACAGCCTCGATTCCGAGGTGGGGTGCTAGGAGGCGCGATGCTCATGCTGGATCGGGCGACTAGGCGGCGATGTGCTTACAACGAAGGGAATGATATCCATGGGCTGTGACGTATTCCGCTTGCTTATATGCTCCCTCGCGCTCTTACGGGCACGAATAAAACGTGAACGCATCACAAACATATGTCGCAGCCGAGTTTTGATCATGCTTTAACTCCTACTTATGTCGGCTGTGTGAAACTGATGACGAATAATATACCTAAGATAGATACTCCGAAGAGGCCACTGACATGTAGTAATCCAGATTGTCAACCGAAGATGATATCCGACACCACAACGTGTTGGTATCTGCTAGCCTTGATTCTAACAATGCAAATATTGACTGATTCTACGGCAGATATCGGGTGCCTTGCCCACTAGGATAGGTCCCAACTTGTAATACGGGGCTTAGGTGTAGTTTACCTTGCAATATGGCCTTTACCGTGGCAATATCTGTACCCAACAGCCTCCTCCTTTCGGCACCCGATAGCTGATACGATGCCTGCTACTCCCATGTACTACGATATGATATACTGGAAACAATGTCTGGACCGTGTGGCTGTGTATCGGACGAGGCGACCCTTAGATCATATTACTCCTGTACCAGAAGAATACTGGCAGATGGCGAGACCCTTCGTGTTGTCCTTTGTGCCCATAATGACTGACTGGCATCCGCTTCTTGAGCCCGAGACGGAAATCTTTGGCACAGATGATTATGATATGCATTCATGTAAGTATAAGGCGTGGAGTAGTAATCATGTGCTGCGGCAGTGATCCTCTGCTGGTTGAAGACAAGTTTAACTGGAGGGTCAGTGAGAATGTGCGGTGAGCAGTGGCAAACTTTACCCGATTCTGGGTTTCGTGTCATGGCGGGAAGAGGTGCAACACGAAAACGCGTCACTCTGCTCTTATGTAGAAAGGTTCAATACTGTTTGCATTTTGATGTGATGATGCAAACGTAGCGGCAAGAAATACGTATGGGGTTGGCCCCGTCACCGCACTTGATTCACCATTCGCATCATGGAAGCAGTTGATGCGATCTTGGCTCTCCTGCTTGTACCTACCCAATTCCCATCAATGGAACCTCCTCGAAGTGAGCGCCAACGCATCGTCGCATCCCGTTGGTCAATTGTAGGAAAATTTTCGGTCGAAAATAGCCAGTTAAGGCGAGATCCATTGCTTCTTGCAAATCGCTTCCACTTTTTAGTGCCTGCAAGGCCCCGTCGGCACGAGAGCGTCGACGTGAGTTATAGCGGTGAAGAGGTCGCGATACCATTTTTGGTTGGACGTCTAGGATGGATGCATGAGTGCATGGGGAGGATCCGCCGCAAGGACTGGTCAGCGACCAACCACTACCCATTTAGATGGGGCGGTCGCGTAGAAAACGTGCGTGCGGCAGCCCGAAACGGACTGCTGGGAGTGTCGATAGAGTCGTACATTAGCTGCCGATGAGACTGGGCAGAACGCGGGTGTTGCGGGAAGCTAGGATTCGGCGGCAGGATATTTCAAGGACCTACTATGTACCTAGGTAGGCTGGTGATGCTGGTACCTAGGTAGGTAGGCAATGCTGATTCATATCTCTATAGCAACCGGACCATGGGAGAGCATGGTCAAGGTTGCGCGATGCAGCAGATGCATCTCGCATGTCTTAGCAGCGCCCACTCGATATGGGTCCAACGACGTGGATGAATAGCGTCGCGCCGTAGGGAGCACTACGATGGACCAGATACAAGCTAACAGGCGCATAGCTGCCCATCCATCATGTATCGATACCTTGATCTGCTTCTCACTGCTACCTCCGAAAGATTGGAAGAGCCCTTGAGCATAACTTGCTGTGCCTGCCTGTCCGGGTTTCATCTTTGAATATACATTCCGCATCTACTATGTAAGACATCCAAATCGGATGCAGAGATAAGGGTAAAGGGGCTGCAGGGGATGGATACGCAGAATAAGAAAAGGCCATTTTTGGGATCAGCCGAGCTGAACAGACAACAAATGAGGGGTCCAAAACAGAGGAGGATCAGAAAGAGGAGGGGCCGAAAATAGGAAAAAAAAAAAAGAAAAAAAAAAGGGAGAAATTCATGTGGCGGGGTTTCATCCAAGACGCGGTGGGTGGTTGTAATACCTACATAGAGTGGTAGTTCGCGGCAGGCCACAGATATCGATGCAGGGTCCAAACGGGAAGTTGATGCAGTTGAATCAATCAGGTCTGATTTATCAATTCTTCGTCCGAACGGTTGATTCGCATCTCTCCGATTTTCCGTTCGCATTCTGTTTATGTTTGCTAGGTAATAGTTAGATATCCACATTCGAGTTCGAGACCTCTGACGACAAGTGCGAAAGTTGGGGGATGTTCAGGTTCATGGTCTAGGTAATTCGCAGTATGAAAGCCTGAAGTGGATAAGAAATAACCAGGTGACACAATTCGGGGCAACTGATTCACTTTGTGCATGATGTACTCCAACACGAGATATAATATGGATAGATACAATCAATGCAAGGGTAGGGGCTAAGTCCCGGAGTAAGGATGTTTTGGGTTGGGAGGAGAAAGGAAGAAAAGAAGGCGGGAGAGGGTGTCAACCGCTTCGGAGCTGCAGGGGTGTGAGGTAAAATAAAATGGGTACATCACATCAATATAGAAGTAGGTAGCTGGCCTATGATATCGATAACCAGCCATCCTACTCAAAGTGACTTACCCCCTCTGTTGTCTCTTGTCTTTAGGTAGTGCAGGTGTCCTCTTGTCTTCATCGTCTTCCAGTTCACACCCCCTCCGAGCATCTCCCCCTTCCCACTCCAATGCATGATAAGTACTGCTCTACATAGTACTATTTCATTATTGGGTCGCATCCGTACATGCATACATAATAGGTCCAGTACGTCCAATCCGTTTGCCTTCTTGTCCCTTTTGCTCCCTTTTTGTACTTCCTTCTACGAGTAGAGAGGGGAGGGACTCGCATTGTTTAATATTTTGCCTCCCAAGTCTTATCTGCTTTAGCCCTTGCAGTGCAGTTTTGATATTCGAACCTCAGCTCCAACGACTCTCACTAACAAGACGGGAAAAGGTCTGGGTCTGGTCGGGTGTATGTCCTGTATGTCTGTCACGTCTGTCACAGACTCACCACGAAACAAACCAATCACCCGACGGCCACCCTCTTCTTACACACCTTGACTTTGCAGTGCCGCAGCGCAACATCATTGGTGCTTATCAGAAATCAATTTCCCTGCCTCTTGTACCACCTACTGTACTTACCCCTTGCTTTTTATATCCATCATTGCATTGCCGGCGATAGCTTTCTTTCCTCCCCAGAACACAGGGCTGAACGGGGTAGGATACCTAACCGAAAATAATTTTAAGATTACGACCCTCTGCACCGAGTTGGAAGCTCGGAACTTTCATATCGTGCCGTTTGATTGCGCCTTACCGGCTGACAAGCGACTCAACCATTGATAACGTATCCTTCTCGAAGCCCCCCAGCTCAACTCATATTACACCTTCTGGTTAGTTAGATATTTATAGACTCCCTGTCCCCAAGGCTATATCAATAAACTGGTTGAAATTTCGCCTTTTCGTCTTGAATTGCTAAACTAACGGTGCAGCTCGAAAGTGATTCCTATTATCTGCCCTGTCTTTCGAAGACGATACCTCAGCGTCCATGATTGCCCTATCCCATTGCGACCAGTCGAGCCTCCAATCTCAAAATGGCTGCCGCCGTAGGTTTCGAATCCTTCGCCACCGCGACAAGAAACGTTACCAGTTGGACAGAGCCGCAACCTTCCGCGACGATTGCAACCGGAACGCCTCTGTGGGATGAATTAGACTTGGACACTCGACTGGGCCTTATTGCGAGAGCATGGGTCTTGGCGGCCCCAGTACTATCGGTATGTACTCTTGATGTTTGTGATGAACGAAATATGTGGCTGGCTTCTAACGCCACGTATCGCTGGCCTCGACTACTAGTGGTAGTAATCGTTGAAACTTTAAACTGACCGCTCTGGCGCGTAACAGGAAAGGGACTATAATTTCAAAGCCAGACTCTGCCGGTATCCCATCTCGAAGCCGCTAGTGTTACCCGATCCCACTCCGAAACGATCGCGAAGACTGCCGAGCCCACGTGACGAGCTCCCTTCACCTCCTGATGCTCTTACTGATCCTACCCAAACCGGCGAAGTTGCCCGTCAACGAGATCCGTTTCGCTCAGAAAATGGCCTATCGCCTCCTCCATTAGACGGTTCACCGCGGCATCGTGAGCAGCGAAGGGATTCGTTAATTCGCGACCCGACAACTGAGACCAATGTGGATCTCTTTTCTGAGGAAGGGGTCGTCCAGCACGCCAAAAAGAAAAAGAAGGCAGCGACTACTTTTGACTGGGGCGCCGAGATAAAAAAGGATGGTGGCGGCGGAGACGAAGGTGATGGTGCGGGCGGTGATAAGGATGGCAATGCTGGAAAGACGGGCGGCGGCGCTGGTGGCGACGACAAGGGTAACGGAAACGGAAACGGAGACGACAAGGACCAAGACAAGAAGGATGATAAGAAGGACGACAAAAAGAACGAGGAAGACGACACTAAGCCAGAAAGCAAGCCAGGCGACGACTGGGGCACGTTCGATACGGTGGGAAAGAAAAAGAAGAAGGGCAAGAACCAAGTCGAGGAGAAGAGCGAGCCTTTAGAAGCACCCGGCAAACAGGATGCATTCCAGGATATCAAGCTAGATGACCCTGGACCGTCATTAGACATGAATTTTGGCAGCAGTACACCACATACCAAGTCCAATTTTCTCAGTGGATGGGGTAGCAGTTTGACTGCTGGCCTTGGCGGCTGGGGTTCAAGTAAAGAAGCTGACAAACCCCAAGTTAAGGAAGAAGAAAAGAAAGAGGAGACCGACAGCAGCCCTTGGAGTATCGACCGCCCCAAGCCCAAGAAGAAGGGCGTAACTGGATTTGGTTTCGGATCTTACGAGGCAGAGGAGACTAAACCCGAAGATTCGGCCATCTATGGCAGCAAACCCGAGGAAAAAAAGGGCGACGACTGGGACTTTGGCTTCTCGTCATCGACTGGCAAGAAAGATAAGAAGAAACCGTCTGTTTGGGACGACCCCGAGCCCGAAAAGAAGGATGAAGTACCTCCTGCTGACGATGGCTGGGGCACCTGGGGTGCGACTACCACCAAGAAGAAAGGCAAGAAAGGCGCCGCGGTACCGGTGCCTGAACCCGAGCCAGAGAAAATCGAACCTCTTCCAGCGGACGAGCTC
Source organism: Hypoxylon sp. FL1150 (assembly GCA_022495205.1). Classification (NCBI taxonomy): domain Eukaryota; kingdom Fungi; phylum Ascomycota; class Sordariomycetes; order Xylariales; family Hypoxylaceae; genus Hypoxylon; species Hypoxylon sp. FL1150. The sequence continues at coordinate 71,342 of MU376256.1, read as the reverse complement.
CTCACCCCTGCGTCTAAGAAAGACAAAAAGAAAAAGAAGGGCGCTGTTGAAGAGATAAAAGAGCCCGAACCGCCAGCACCACCCGAGCCTGAACCGGAACCTGTGAAAGAAGACCCCTGGGATTCCCCTTGGGGTGTACCTAAGAAGACAACCAAGAAGAAGAAGGGTACCGTGGAGGAAATCAAGGAGCCTGAACCGCCTGTACCACCGCCTGTACCTGATCCAGAACCTGCACCTTCCACGACTATGGACGATGGCTGGGGCTGGGGTGTCTCGAAGAAAGATAAAAAGAAAGGTAAGATTGCAGAGGAGACCAAACTCGAGAAAACAGCTCCATCGCCTGAGGCCAAGGATAAGGTGGAAGAGGATAACTTCTGGGGTAGCATCGCAACTTCAAAGAAGGACAAAACCAAGAAGAGCAAGATTATCGAACCAGAGCCAGCTGTCGAACCTTTCATTGAGCCAGTTGCCGAAGATAAGGCGGAACCCGAGGCCAAAGTCGACGACAGCTGGGGCATCTTTGGCACCAAGGCTTCTAAGAAGAAAAAGGGCAAGATTGTTGAACCAGAGCCTGCGCCTGAGCCTGCTCCTGAACTTGCTCCTGAACCTGAACCCGAGCCCGAGAACAAAGACGATGACTGGGCAAGTTGGGGTGCGAGTACGAAGAAGAAGGGCAAGAAGGACAAAGCCGAGGAGGTCAAGGTACCTGAGCCAGTCCCTGACCCGGTTCCTGAGCCTCCACCAGGGCCAGAGAAGAAGGAAGTTGATATAGGGAGTTGGGGCACCTTGACTTCTAAGAAGGACAAGAAAAAGAAAAAGAAAGGTGTCGTCGAAGTAGAATCGCCTAAGGACCCCGAGCCCGAGCCCGAACCTGAACCTGAACCTGAACCCGAACCCGAGCCTCAACCAGAACCCGATGTAGAACTAGAGCCTGCAAAAAAAAGCAAGGAGGATATTTTCTCTTTCGGGGTTACTTCCAAAGACAAGAAGAAGAAAAAAAAGAAAGGTGCAGACCCTGAACCAGAGCCAGAGCTCGTCCAGGAACCCGCACCAGAGCCAGAACCGGAATTGGAGCCGGTTAAGGATGACAAACCTGCTGAAGACGATATCTGGACAAGCCTTGGTGCTTCGAAAAAGGACAAGGATAAGGATAAAAAGAAGAAGAAGAAAAGTGCCGAAGAACCCTCCAAAGAACAAGAGCCAGAGCCTACACCAGACCAGAAGGGCGAACCTACTGAGGACGATCTTGCTGGATGGGGAATCACCCCCAAGGACAAGAAAAAGAAGAAGAAAGGCGTTTTGGATGAGGTCTTCCAGGAACCAGAGCCTGAACGAGTACATGAACCCATTGCCCCCCAGACCAATGACGATCCTTGGGGTTTGAGTACTTCCAAGAAAGATAAGAAGAAGAAGAGCAAGAGCACAGCCATCCTCGAAGAGCCTCCGAAAGAACCAAATCCCCCAGAGCTGACTTTTGAGCCGGAACCGGAACCGGAGCCAGAGCCAGAGCCAGAGCCGGAGCCAGAGCCAGCTCCCAGACCCGCCAAGACCCAGGAATCTGGTGGCAGTGCCTGGAGCTTTTGGGGTGCGACTAAGAAGACGTCGAAAGTACCAGAAGAGCCTCGGGCCACTTCACCAGTTGCAGGGGGCTGGCTAGATTGGGGTAAGAAAAAAATCAAGGGCTCGACGAATGCTCTAGTTGAAGTCAATAAGGAATCGGAGCTCGACGAGCATGACGAGCACGGTGATGCGCCGCCGGCTGTTCCCGAAGCCCCTGAAGCTGCGGGTGGCGACGATTTCTGGGATAGTTTAGGCCCCAGTGGGATGAACAAGACTGGGAACAGTCTCATGCCCGACTCCATCGAGGAACCAAAGAATGATGATATATGGGGTGTGTCTACCAGCTCAAAGAAAGACAAGAAGAAGAAAGGTAGCAAAAATACTCCCGTCGAAATAGAAAACGGCTCCCACCTCAACGGTGTAAAACCTGACTCGGTCGAAGAAAGTAAGGGCGACAAATTTGACGATGATTGGGCCTGGGGAAGTTTGAGTAAAGGCAAGAAAAAGTCTCCGCCTCCAGCACCTACGCCCCCCTCATTAGATATGAGCATGTCTGGCCAAGAGCTCGAAGAAAACGTGTGGGGCGACGCCAAAGCCGAGGAGGACGAGAAAGCTGCAGCAGATGCAGCCGACGCAGCAGCAGCTGTTGCCTTGGCAAACGAGATTGCCGCCGAAGAGGAAGAAATCGCCACGCTCACTGCCAAGAGCAAGAAGAAGAAGAAGCTCACCAAGAATGACCAAAAGAGACTTGAAGAGCTCACCGAGAAGGCCAAGCACCGTGCTGACGAGCAAGCGGCCAAAGATGCTGACGAAGCAGCCCAGCTAGAAGCCGAGGAGCAGGCAGCCGCTGATGCTGCGGAAGCGCAACGGACAGCCGATGCTGAAGCCTTGGAGGCCGAAGAGAAGATTGCTGCTGAAGCCTTGGAGGCCGAAGAGAAGGCTGCTGCTGAAGCGCGTGAAGCCGAAGAGAAGGCTGCTGCTGAAGCGCGTGAAGCTGAAGAGAATTCTGCTGCAGATGACCTTGCAGCGGAGATCGCCGCGGAGGAAGCAGAGCTTGCTCAATTAATAGCCAAGAGCAAGAGGAAAAAGAAACTGACCAAGAATGACCAGAAGAGGCTTGACGAACTTACGGAGAAGGCCAACACTCGTGCCGACGAGCAAGCAACTAAGGATGCCGAAGACCAGGCTGGCCTTGATGAAGACCTCGCCGCGCAAGAGGCTGAAGAACAGGCAGCCAGAGAAGTAGATGAGCAAGCAGCGGAAGAGGCCGAGGAAAAGGCAGCACAAGAGGCTATGGAGCAAGCGGCGCGAGAAGCAGAGGAGGAAGCAGCACGGGAAGCCGAAGAACAGGCTGCTCGTGAAGCTGAAGAAAAAGCTCAGCGCGAGCGCGAAGAGGCCGAATCAGCGGCCAAGAAGAAATCGAAGAAGAGCTCCAAGTCCGAGGAGAAGAAGTCCAAATCTAGCAGCAAGTCGTCTAAGAAGGATAAGGAAAGGGAGAGGGAGAGGGAGAGGGAGAGGGAGAGGGAAAGGGAAAGAGAAAGAGAAATAGAGAAAGAAAAGGAAAAGGAGCTAATACCGGAGGAAGAGAACGGACTAGATTTGGAGCCTGAAATACCAAAAGACCCCGACGATGACCTCGATCTCGATAACATCGACCTGGCTCCTGAACAAATCGACGAGCTATTGTCGGGATTTGCGGCCCCCAAACCCCCTCCGCCTCCCCCTACGCAGCCTAAACAGTCTAAGCCGGATCCGTTTTCGTTCTGGGGTGCCAAGCCCAAGAGCCCGGCGCCTGAAGAGGTAAGAAGCTCCAAGACATCGGGAGCAGCCGAGACTCGCCATGCTGACTCATGCAAGGTTCTCGAAGATGTCACACCTGAGGACGCGCAAGACGCGCAAGACGCGCCATCCTCTTCCAGAGCCTTCATGGATGACGACTGGATGAAGCCAAAGAAATCCAAGACCAAGGGTAGCAAACTAGCTGATAGACTCAAGAAATTCGAGCGCGCAAACGAAGACGACGACGATTTGATTGATGGACTTGTAGCACCGCCACCACCGCCACCTCCTGTCGCGGAACCCGCCGACCTTCCCGGCGCCTTCCCTGACGAGGACGAAATCGTCGAGATCATTGATATGGCACCGGTGGAAAAGGAGAAGAAAAAGAAGAGCAAAAAGAGCAAATCCAAGGCCGTGATAGAAGTGCCTCCGCCGCCGCCCGAAGTCCTTGTTCCGCCTCCACCTCCGCAAGTGCCCATACCTCCCCCGGCCGTTCCCGAGTCACCTCCGACACCACCTCCGGAAGTCAAGTCCTCCAAGAAGGAGCGAGCGAAGGTGAATCGCGATGCAGGTGCTTCGTGGGGAGCATGGGGCGGCACGCCTCGCAAAGAGGAGAAGAAGTCGAAGCCAAGGTCCGAGGAAAAGAAAGCTCGGAAAGAGAGGGAAGAGAAGCCATCGTCATCTAAGGGCTCTACATCGGATAGAGACAGGATCGAAGAGCGTGAGCACCGGGAGAAGAAAGCGTCAACTCCTCCTAAGCAGCGCAAGAACAGCTTGTTCCAAAGCACCCCGCCCGTTGCGCGGTCAATGTCTACTCGCGACAAGCGGCACGGCACAAGCAAATCAAGCTCCCGCCGTCATTCCGTTGACATGTCGGGCGGGCTAGTATCGCCACCGCCTGAGGAAGTCCCACCCATGTCTTCCAAGGCTGCGAAGATATTTGGCGTTGACAAGAGTCGGAGTCGCAGGACCCCTGCAACACCCGCTTACGATGACGAGGATATCGTCATGGTCGGAGGGGCTGGCGACTATTTCTCGAGCCAGCATAAACCGTCTCGCAGGAAAACCAAGGTAAACGCGCATCGCCATAGAAGCAGCAGTATCGCTAACCGAGAACAGGTCAAGGCCGAAGACGACCTTGTCATGGTCGATGCAGAGATACCTGTCGATGCGCCGCCCCTCAAGCGATCGAACTCGAGTGCCAAGAAAGGAATCTCTGGGCTCTTTGGAGGGATCATGTCGTCGAACTCGACCCCGCGCTCTGAAATGCGTACCGAAATGCGTCCTGAACCACGTCGTCGCAATACATATTACACGACGGAGGATGAGTCGAGACCTGATAAGCGAAACAGACGCTCTACCCGGGATCCTCGCGACATCGACATTGAAGCCATGGATGAGGAGAGGGAAGCCCGTCGCGCTGCTCGACGCGCAAGAAAGGCCGAAGAGAAGGCGGCGGAAGAGGCGCGCTCTGCAAAGGAGGAAGCTCGTCGTGAACGGCGTAGGAGACACGAGGAGGAGGAAGAGGCGCTTAGACAGGCTGACCGCGAGGCCCGACGTGCAGAGCGTCGTGCTGCCCGCGAGCGAGAGGCGGAGCGAATTGCTGCTGAAACTAAAGAGGCTGAGAAGGCAGAACGACGTCGGCTCCGCAGACAGGAAAAAGAAGCCGCTGCTGCAGCAGAAGCGGAAGCAGAAGCCCGACGCGCTGCCCGTGCCGATCGACGGCGTTCCCGTTATGCTGATGCTGAGGAGGACGAGGAAGAGCGCAGGCGCAGGAGACACGAAGCCAGACGTGCCGAGGAAAAGACAAGCCGGAGACGCTCGATGCCGGTTGACGAGTATGTCTACCCCCCGGAACGGACCTCACGGCCTGCAGTATATGAGCACAAGCGAAGCAAGACTGCTGCGGCATGGCCCCACTCGGGTACGGATTCGTGGGTGAAGGAGCATTCAGACGCCGGGCCGCCTCCCGAAGACGGTCCCTCTACTGATGCCCCACCCCCGGACGATGACGAGGAGGCTCGCCGTGCCGCGCGTCGGGCTGCTCGGCGTCGTGCGAAGTACGGTGATGCCGAGCCCGAAGATGACGATAGACGTCGCCGTCGTGCACGTCGCGAGGAGCGGGAACGACGTGACGATAGGGATCGACGAGACGACCGGGATCGACGAGACGACCGACGAGAGGAGCGGGACCGCAGAGAGCGTCGTCCGGGCGGCTCTGATGGCAGTGGCGGTGCGAGTGCGCCGCGCGAATCCACGCCACGTGAATCATTCTTCGCGGAATCGACTCCCCGAAGCAGCTGGTGGAGCAAGATCACGGGCGGGTCAAGATTCTAGACGTTTGCTTTGCGTAGTCATTCCAATTGGAATGCTGTATGGGTATTGTACGTCTTTCGGGAGCATATTTGAAGCATTGAACATGTTTGGACTATGCTTTTTGAACCGACTTGTTCATTTCTATATAACCCCTTCGGACGGTTAAAGGAGGGGTCACAGGTTCACACTCATTGCATCGCTCGGCATGCAAGTCACTCCGTTGGTTGATGTCTTGCAGCTGTGTGCGACTGACGTGGCGAGGCTGAGCGCGGGATGTGGAAGCAAGCAATCGAGTAGAGTGCGGGATTGGATGGAGCTGGATCCCGTCCAACCCATCCGAGCAGACGTTCCGATGGAAGACGCCTACCCGATTGGACGAAGGCTATATGATATATCATGTTTAAGTTGGAGTTGACATTTAAGCTTGTTGATGTTGGGATAGTTTCTGATTCGAGCATCGGACACGGATATGGTTCGATTATATACCCCCCGCACACTCTTACATCTAAGCCGGCATAGCACCACTCCTTATCTAGAAACGGAAATAAAGAGAGTACTTAGAATCATTGACTTCGTTCGCTGTCCTGTTCAAGTGCCTCTGCATGCGTGTGAATACTGTCTACTGTCTTGGAAGAATGATTGCCGTAGTTTAGGTACTTGGGTTAGGTATTTCTACGTACATTGGTCTATACGGCAGCATTTAAAGTGAGTTGGCTTTATTAAGACACATCAGCCATGTTGTTTTTCCCTTGGCTTGATGTGACCATTCCCACCAGGACGGAAAGGAGACTTATAAGACAATATCAACGCTTGGATTTTCATTTCTTTTACTATTAGGGTTATATGCCTTTTGCTTACAGTCCCCTGTCTTTCCTTGCCCAGGGTGCTTTTCTAACTGATTGCTCCCATCGACACAGTAGAGTACACACCATTAGTAAAATCTCACCCACTGCACGTATTTACATTGGAAGAAGCAATATCGAAGTCACAAACACATTGCAAGGGACGGAATTTATGAGTTAAATCAAGTGTGGTCGTATTACCGATAGGACACCACCGCCCCTTCATATCCTGCCAAAGATACGGCGGAACGGTCTAAGCCTGCTTACTACTGCCGGGTAGAGAGGTATGCGTATTGCTTTTTCTAGGTTCGCCCGACTCATATCCTGTCAGACGATTGAGCCAGCAGCGGCAGCTATTACTGCTCAGTGTAAACTACCATCATCGGGTGCCGATATCAGCAGCAAACGGATGAATTTTTGCTCCAAAATAAATATGTAAGGAAAACGAGGGAATCTACCCTTTCCTTGGTCTCTCTCTGCCAATGTTTATATCCCGATAATGCCCCAGTTTCGTCGAGAGAAGAAGAAAAAAAGGCTGCGTCAAAGCGTCTTGCTCGATTCCTCCAGGCAAATACTATGCCAAAATTTTTTTTCAATAAAAATCAAGAACTAATCGATACCACCGCCATGCCCAACGATCATCATGAGGCTTCTCTCATGCTCATGTCCAAGAGACCACTTTTTTCGAATACTCCAACAAAAACATAACGTATCAGGGTCGACCCTAGGGTAAGTATGATGAGACCCCGCTCTTCTAAGAAACCCCCCTTTCGGTTCCTCGCAGGACGCCGTTATCCACAATTCAGTTCAGCCAACCGCCCGCCTACTAACCATTGCCTTGAGAAAAGATAAAGTATTCGTAAGAGAGATCATCGTGACACATTACAAGTGTGAGTATTTATATAGGAGGACACCCCGTTTGCGGTCCTCGAGAAAGCGTGTATGGAAGGCGATTAGGAATGCGAATCGGAGAATTTGAGGTCAATATACTATATCGACGTGAGGTATGCGGCGTGTTGGAGTCGGTCCTAATCGGTACTAGCATCGTCGTCTTCGCCATCCGTGGTAGCAAGATCGCCATATTTGGCCTTATATCTCTCGAGTTGGGCTAGCTGGTCAGTAAGGTTGTCGAGGACCGCGGCCATCGGCATTCGGATATCATCTAGTGTGTTGATCTGGCCCCCGCCCATGGAGATATGCCGCATGGAAAGCGTAGAAATGCACGTCTACAATATGTCAGCCATGTATCAAAATACATTCGAGCTTGGCATGTCTTACCTCTATACGGCTTACTTGGTGCTCCATGAAATTAAATAGGAACCGTTCCGTAACCTCGCCACCACGTTGCTTCATACGCTCCAAGAGCTCGGTTTCCGGAGGCTGCAAGCCCCTACCGGGCATCTCTTCTAGAGAACTACAGAGCATCTCCAGGCGCAGACTGATTTTCCACATGGACCAGATAATCTCCGGATCGAACCCTAAGTCGCTTCCCGACGGGAGTGTGGCGGGCTTCTCTGTGACTTCGGTTGTCGTAGTGGCATTGTTGTGATGATCGATGCGGCCGGCAAGGACGTGTGGATAGAGGGAGTAGATATACTCAGGGTTTTCGAGGCCCTTGAGTTTTCTCTCGCCCATTTCCTTTACTTCAAATCCTTGTGAACTGAGCGATTTCAGTTCTCGCCTGATTGCTGATGATCCGACATCATCGTCGAACGTATCATCAGATCCTGTGGATCCAGTTCGCTCATTCTCTTGGTACGTCTCCAGGCATCTCTGGATCTCCGAGATGAAGTCTGCAGACACGGTGATTTGGCCTCCGTCGGCGACTGAAGAGATACGAGATGCTTTATTCACCATTGGCCCGAAATAGTCCATGCGGCGTGTTACGGGATCGATTTCGGCTACCGGCTCACCAAAGTGAATGCCCATTCTGACTGACAAGCCTCTAAAAATGAGATTATTCTCCTTGTCGTATACTTCTTGGCAAGAAACTGAGTTGAGAATTTCCGAAGGCCAGTCTATGCTGAGCAGCTGTGTCTGAACGGCAAAGCACCACAATAACGCCGCGGTAGCGGTGGGGAAGGATACCATGAAAGCATCACCTTCCGTCTTAACTTCGTAGCCACCGATTCTTCGAAGCTGCCGCCGCATGACTTCATTGTGCAGCTTGATTGCGGATCTCATAGCTGAGGGATACATCTCCCAGAGGTTGGTGGAGTTCTTGATGTCGGTGAAGACGATAGAAGGTTTGTCGATGGGAGCAGGAACTTCGGCTTCCAGCCTGTGTAGGGTCGAGTCTTGCACTTCGCCTTTGGCTTTCCTGCCTCGTTTGGTGGGATACTGGAATTCGTCGGGCACGCCGGAGGGATACAACGACATGCTCTGGCCTCTATGCAAACGAGCGGATCGTTCCTGCCGGCGTTTTAGATCGGCGACACTGATCATCATGATCATTATTTTTCCGGATGCGCCATAGGCTATGGCCAGATCGCGCAGCTTATGCGCAGCACGCATAAGATCACCTCGTTCTGACCGCGTAACATCAACCACTAGACCGGGGGTCAAATACTGCCATAGCTCTTTTGTCGCTATCAAGATCGTTTCGTCTTGGGGCGTGATGGAGATCTGAGTGATATTTGGAGCTGCCTGCACAGCCGGCATCAAGTCGACATAACCGAAAGCTCGAGACACTTCGAGCAAATCGTTCAACTTGCCCTGACGTGACACCCAACCTCCGGCATCCCGTATTCGTTGACGTTCACTTGGTTCAGCAGGGTCGTGTTTGTGGGTGAGAATCTTATGTGAGCCGTCGGATTGGATGAGCATGGCTTGTGCGTCACCAACGTTGGCGACGTAAAGCTCCTGGGCTTGAAGGTATGCGACGGTAGCAACGCCTCCGGAGTTAAGATCCTCCTTGCTCAGGACCACAGGGGCTGACGAGCCACGATGAGTCATCAATGGTCTTTTCTCGGTATGCTCGATAGCTACTGTGACTAGATCTTTGTTAAGTGCCAGGAAGGCACGTCTAAGCGCATCGATAGGTGTCTCGTGTTGACGTGTCTTGAGAGCCTTCAGTTCCATCGTGAATATATGACCGAAGTTCTCGTGGAGATATTTGGCAATCTTAGAGCCACCACTGGATAGAGCTTGGCCGTCGAACAAGCCTAAGAGCGTCTCTGAATCCGACGAGTTAAACCTCGGAACTACTAGATCAATGGTAGATAGGTGCTCATTCCTGCCTAACGTATCGGCCATGCCATACGGTAGGTGTCCGGCCAGTGAACCCGAAGTTCTGACACGGCGATCTTCGCTTTGGTCTGGGATACTTGGCTGAGTAAGGGTGACATCCATCAACCCTAGCACACGCAGATTCAACAGTCGACTGAAATCGGTGTACTGCTCGCGATTCTGTGCACTCAGGCCAAGATTTGTCTGTTTGATTTCCAATCGTTTGTTTCCGGATAGATTGAGAAAGCGTAGATTGGGATTCAGGTTCCAATTCCAATCGTACGGCACGTTGGAGATATTATATTTGAGAGAATTGTTTCCGCAATCTAGAATTGCCAACTTCTTTGCTCGCGAGATATCTGCCGGAAGGTTTGTGAATTTGTTGTTGTTGATGTGAAGCACCTGAAGCAAGCTATACTCCTCCAGGTCGTCAACGGGCAAACTGGTCAAATCATTGCCCGACAGATAAAGCTCAACGAGCTGCGGCCAGTTCTTGGTGCAGCGCTGCGGCATGTCGCTGAGATCGTTATACGACAAATTGAGAATTCGCAATTCGGCCAGAAGTGTCATTTGATCAAACACATCGTCATCAAGCTGATTATCAGCCAGATACAGATTTCTCAACGACCCAGCAAACGTGTTCGTCAGTCGGCTGGAAAGTCCAGAATCTTTCCTTGACGATGCGGAGGGGGTCATAACTCCGGTGGTACTACTAGCCGTTGTGCTGCGTGAAACAACTGACGTCTTGCGTCCCCCCTTCCCATACACCGATACAACGGAGCTTTTGCGGTCTGGTCCAGAAGGAACAGGAGAGGGCCCAACGCTGAGCAGTGTGCTAGAAGCTTGACTAGGCCGACGTGAACCATCGGCCATAAGCTCTTCGGAGCTAGACGCTTGAGATAGGAGCCCAGTTGGCGGCTTGTTCATGGGAGTGGGCGGGCCCGATGACTCTCCAGGCATTTGAGGTGGACGTGAGGCGGGCTTCGGGAAATTTTCGAGCACATTCGACGAGGCGTTGAGGGTCTCCAGCCTGTTTGCCCACCACAAGTCCATTGGTAATTTCCTGATGTTATTCCCTCTGACATCCAAGACCCGCAATTCGTTCAGACAGCCTATTTCCGGCGGTAATTCGCCGACCGAATTGTGGGCTATGCTGAAATGCTCTAGTCTCCTCAAGTTCCCGATGGTATTGGGAAGAGACACAAAGTAATTCCGATCTAGCACAAGCCTTTCGAGATTGACCATGTTGTTGAATGAGCCATCGATGCTGGCAAGCTGAGCACTCGATAGGTTAAGCATTTTTAGAGTCGGTACAGGAACCGTAATTTCGAATTTGGTTATAGGATTGGAGTTCAGCTTCAAACTACGGACTCGTTCGAAGCTGCCAACGAATTGGGAGATCATGTTGTGGTCGGCAGACAATATTTCCAACTTTGGTAGTTCGGACACGATGTCAATCGCAGTCAGGGTATTGAACTTGATATCTAGCTCACGAAGGTTCATCAGATCCCTTAGTGTTGACGGCAAGGACCCCGCAAGTCTGTTGTTGGTCATGACGAACTTTTCGAGGTTCCGCAGCTTTCCAATCTCACCTGGAAGACATGCAATCGAGTTGAAGCTAACGTCAATGTCTACCAGACTTTCCAGGTCACATAGGAAGACCGGGAACTTGTCTAGGAAGTTCGATGATAGGTTCAAGGTGCGGAGTGCCCTAAATGCGCCGAACTCTTGAGGTAGACGATTCAGGCGGTTGTTTGCCAAGCTTAACTTCAACAAACCGGTGAGCCGTCCAAGTTCGGCATGATCTAATTCCTCCAAGCGATTGTTCGATACATCAAGATACGTCAACCGGCCTGCCCTCCCGATGCTGATGGGCAGCTTACGAGCTTCGTTGTTAGAATATTTGATATCGCGCAGCTGGGGGCAGGCTTGCACGAAGTCTCGCGGAAGATCGAGGGAAAGATTTCTCGATAGATTGAGGGAGATTATATCGAGCGTCTTCGAATAAAGCGTGATAGGAATTGTGATCAAATTTCGCCCCGAAAGATCGACATGGTTGAACTTCGTGGCCCTACCAAGTCCAAGATCCTGCGGAGACATTGTGAAATGGTTATCCCGTGCCGACAGGAATAGGAAGCGGCACAGATAGCCGTTGTCCTCTCGGCCAATGTCTTCCAGGCGATCTTTCTCCTCGTATCCGACCTGTTGCAAGAGCCTCTTTTGAATTAAGAGCGGCTTCTCTGGTCCGGCTAGAACCCGAGATAAGTTGTGCTTCATTAAGACGATGTGGTAATTCTCGAGGCTCTCGGTAACGAAAGTCTTCTTAACGACTTGCGCCATGACGTCGGATACGGTTGAGGTTAACGGCATCTGCACGGTAGCAAAGGTTCCATCGCCACGGAATACTCTTATGCAATGAAGACTCATCTTCTCCTCGGGTCGGGGCGGTGTCCCGACATCGTCAACCTCCGGCGCATGAGCCTCTCTCTCTTCCAAATTACGACGGACAGCCCAGCTGTCTGGCGCATTCCATGCTCCGCTTCCCTGGGCCGATGTTGGTTCAAGGTCGGCATCTGTTATATTGAATATTGAGGGCTCCATAGGTGTCAAGGGCAGCGGCTGAGCTAGAATGCCTTCCATATCGCTTAGATTCGTATCGAGGTGGAACACCATACCGTTATCGTTTCTATCGGTTGGTCCAATGTGTTCGTCTGAGTCATCGTAAGACTTATTTGGGCGACCTTTCTTGGAGAAAGGGAACTTGTTATTGAAGGTTGCTTGCCGAGGGTTAGGTGGACGAGCCGGGGGACCTCCAGGTTCTAGAACGGGAAGGGGTTTGTCGTAAGCTGGTTGGTTTCCTCTCACCAGATCCTGTCGTGACGAAGAGCGCGCGAGGGACCGGGTGGAACTGGGCATATTTCTTAAGCGGGAGGATTGGCCATCGTCTTTGTGCTTGTGCCGTCGCAAGCGATCAAAGATGCCCCGTTTCCCTGGGCCCCCAGGCGACGTTTGGCCATCGATGGACGCAAGTCGACTGCCATTGCTATTACTGCTCGGTGTCGGGCTCTGGGCTCGCGACCGCGGCGCCGTCGCTGTAGACCCACCCCTATCTTTCATGTTATGAATGCTCAATGCCGAATCTTCGCGACTGACTACCGGCCGTAGCGAACTAGGATCATCGTTGCTTTTATGATGGCGATGGTGGCCAGGCAGATGGACAATGGAGTGCGCAGAGCGCGACGAGGATGATGTTTTGGGTGGAATCTGCACGAAAGCTTCCTGCGTGTAGCGCTCTTTGTCGGGACCCGCTAGCATATCGCGAACCGGAGCTTCGCCGTATTTAGCGATATCATTAGCTTCCTGATATAGAAACGGTACTACATCGCTTGATGGTACTGGTGTTCGTGGTCGAGAGGCCGGCGACGCATCTCTTGTATGGTCGGTGGCGTTCGAATCATTCCTCCCCCGACGCGGCCGATTGAAAGAGTAGGACCGTTGCTTTCTGACCTGACTTTGAGGTGGTGGTGGTGGAGGCAGGCTGGTCTCGGACGAGTCGCGCCCTGGAAAGTCCTCTCCGAAGAACCCCTGCAATTTCTTAAAACCGCCTCTACTACCGCTGTTTTTGGAGCCTTGGCTGCTAGCCGTTGTAACGCTAGCCGCTGACGGCCGCCTGTCATCCGTGAAGTAGGCTGCGTCGGGAGAATCATTGCTCGATGTCTGAGCAGGTCGCGAGTAACTCGTTCGAAGGGCGGGCGACAATTGCGAGGCAGTGGATACGTTGTCGCTCGAATCGTTGTAAAAGCTCGTCCCGAAGCCGGTCGGGGACGCGGCTGCGCCGCCGTTTATAGACATCCAAGGGGCTATATGGTGCTGGGAATTCGGACCGGCCGTCGGAGGATCTCGTTGGATCTGTGGAATACGACCGCCGGATGGATCGAGAACGGCCAGGTCGCGACGGTAGTTGGCAAGATCGCTCATGCGACGGCTATCGAGGAGGGAGCTGCTGGAAGCGGTCGAGGACGGCGATAAGGCGATGCGATGGCTAGACGCCGTCGGCGAGACGTCTTCTTTGAATGGCCTGTATATAGCGCAAAACAGTTAGAGATGATGACATTGTGAGCTCGAAAGACCGAGCTTTGTGACTAAATCTCAAGTGCACAGGGAGATTGTTTCTGCGAAGGTACAAGACAAAGCGTAGAGGCGCTCGATTCGGCCTAGCTAGAATAAATATACTTGGGACGGTGCCAAAGCCAAAGTTTCTCCATATATCATAACTCTAAAACATAGGACGGATGTGCGTCGTAACATGACGTACCTGAATTTGCCATGGTCGCTAGTCTTGATGGGCTTCGGCGTGGCTTTAGTCGAGGCTGAGGAGACGGAGCGAGTGGGAGCGGAGGGCTTCACGGTGATACTTGAGCGTCCACTACTGGAACTCGCGAAGGAGGTGATGCGGCTGTCATCCCTCGTCATTGTCACTCTCGAGGTAATCCTCGCGGCTTAGATCAGTAGGGCGGCGCCATTAACGGGAGGTAGGCCTGAACATTTCCCTCTAGAGAGAATATATACTAAGACGCAGGTACGAATCGTGGTAGCAAGAAGCAGGTAGGGTATGTATCGTGGTTATCTAGCGGGCGTAGTGGGAGTTTGAATCTGGGGATCGCGGAGGACGGCGGGCGTTTCTAACGGGTTCATACGACTGTTGCGAAGTATACGGAAAGGTATAGGAACGGAAAATAAGTTAGCAGGTTAGTAGGTAAAGCGATTACAGACAAGAGAAGAGCAGTATAGCCCGGCGCTAGGACTGAGGGCTGAAAGGTTTTAGGATGGTAGATGGCAGATGCACATTGGATGCAAGCAACATCGAAGACGCAAAAAAGCAGGGCGAGGTGGTTAGGTACCTCGTAACCTAACCATGAAGTGGTGGTACTACTTACTGTCTGTACTAATCGTACCTCTAACGCCCTTACCGTGTACCATAGTGGCGTGTACCATAGTAGCGTCCAAGTGTCAGATTGAACTAAAAGTGGCTCGGGTGGTATGTGCCGCACAGCTAACGGATACAACCTTCGGTACAAGGGCCCTGTGCTACCTGGGGAGTACAGGGAGTAGAGGAACGTCTGGCCCTAACTCAAGCTAGAGCCGACTATCAGTGTTGGTGGAGTCAATTCGATGTTCGGATGTACATCTTGTGTGAGTTATCTCATATGTTATATGTATCGCACACACTTAGAATATTGGTAGCTTTTGACGTGTGGTGTTTCTGTTTTCATTTCATAGGACTACCCGGGGAGCTGTCTAGGTACATAGACCCAAGGCTTGCAGGCGGGTGGTCACTTGTAAATAGGTACTTCAAAGCAGAAAGTATACCAGCATGACAAGAGCTCTTCTTTTCAGCAGACAATGGCACAGAAAAATTTGACATCGGGGCGGTGAGCTCGAATTGGAATCTGCTGTGAAACTGTTGCGGATACATTGATTGTAATTTGTTAGGCTCGAATTACTTAGGTACATAAATAGTAAGGCGAGGGCGCACTACGTCGAGAATCTCAATGCCGCTTAGGTATACCGAATCTCACCCGTAGGCGCAGTGCTGTGTGACCGCATTCTTTTGGGGTGTCATTAATGAACCAGAGACGTCGTTCCCTAACCAATTATCTCTAGCCAAACATTGGCAGAGCACATCTACTCTGCAGCAGAGTTATATTTGGTATCACCATTCGTCCATGAATCAATCGGGTTAGGTTGCAACGACTCCTCTCATCATGACTCGAACAAGTAACCGTGCCTCGGAAGAAGAGCCTCACGGATACCTATCCGTATTGACACGTATAATCCATAATCCAGTTAGATAATATACCATAGACGACAAGGTACTTTGGCTACTCCGCATCTGGGCTTTGTTTAATCACGGCAAACTTGGCTGTCTAGTGCTGTTCCAGGTCCTCGGTGAAAGCCAAAATTGCGGGCTTGAGCGGCAATGCACTACACGGACCACTATAGGGCCTCTGCAACTCCTGCAACTCCTGCAACACGCCCACAAAACTGGGCCGCCTGGTCGCTAAGCTTACCTAGGTACATACCTAACCTAGCACAAGGCGCTGACCATCCCCCAGACTCTTAGCGTCCTAAGAGAGGATCCCTGTCCCCAGGCGAAAACAGTTTCATTTCTGACGCTCGATTGCGTGTCAGCAATCTTTGAAAATGCTAACCTATGATGTTTGCTGTCCCGAGATCGAGACAATCTTGGAGAGTACGAAGCTGGTTTCAACGAGTATGGGGGGGGTATGCTACCTTCTCATCTCCCTTAACGACCTGTCACTCTACGCTATGTTCTGAATGGGAAAAAAGAGATTGGGTTTTATCTTCGCCCTGCGGCTATTGAGAGGTTACTGGGGCGCTATTTCCTCCGGCACCTTGTCCGCCACCCAACATCTTGCATAAGGCTTGTCAAGTGACGCTTGAGTCGACAGAGGCGTACGCACGAAAGTAACATAGGTATTGATAGGTAGGTACTATCAAATAATGTACTTTAGCCAAAGTCGCATTGCTTGGCACTTGTCGAGATCACGTATCACGTACCAACCTGAGTCACATAATAGTATGTGATGTGGGTTGTACGATCCCGCTCTCGCTCATGCATGCGCACATCGTATTATTAGAACTGGCCGGAACCCTTACCCAGCCACTTCAACCTAGTAAGGTTGGATGAAGTAAAGGGGACCATACATAGTAAGATCGAAATAATAACTTTGCCTGTCTTACAAACGTTTGGTTTATGCTTTGTCTGTTTGTCTAGATAAGAGATCGGTCACTCGGTTCGTAGAGCCGTGATAGGTGCTGAATGCCGAGATGTGATTGCAAGCTGCGATGAAACGCAGACAAACAGCCCCTGCAACCGCGTCCGTACCGTTACTGTGTAATCCGTGGTTAGGGAGATCCCGAAGTGCGTCGATCATTTATGATCACTCTGAAATAAGGGATTTTCTATACATACGTTAGGGGTAGGAACTTTGAATACCACCTTGACGATAATAATGATTGTCTTATCACATAGCAATATGCGGTTTATCTGATCTAAATCTCTTTGACTATATGTATATCGAAGTCCCATTGGGGGGTTCTATAATAATTGAGGCGTATAGTATAGAGAGGAAAGAAGTTGCCGCCAGTCATAGTACAGCAGCCTCGCGCATGATTGCGCCATGGCTGTATAGTCTCGTGTCAAGCTCGAATTCCGGCTTATTAACATAATCTTACATTCATCCGTCCTCGTCGCTCAGACCAGCGATGAAATCTCCCACATCTTCATACAAGAGCTCGCCAACTTCAATGCTCTCGTGCATGATCTTCCGAGCATCATCCTCCCCGACACTCATATCTTCCATTATCAAGCGAACTGCCAACTCAGGCACCAGCACAATCTGGACATATCCAGTATAGCCTCTGGCAGAAACAAGTCGATCCTCAATCGCGCGTTTTCGAACGACCGAAGACAACGTTCGCATGATGTACTCGGTCATGGCGCGGAGCCCACGCGGTCCGTAGTAACCCGGCGTAAGGCTATCTTGTGTCTTCAGGAGGGTCCGGTTCTTTCCAGACTCTACCTTCTCTCTGAGGACCTTGCGATAATACGACTGTTGAGTACCTTCTAATATTTCCTTCAGGAAATCATGGTGCTTCTCGCATCGTTTATCGATCGTGCCCCAGTTGATTGCTGGATACCCTTTCTGGGACCTAAAGTCCATCGCCGTGTTCCGCTTATGTAGTTTACAGAATTCTGCTTGCTTTCTGATGTTCATTCTGCCATGATCCGAGTACTTCTCCAGGAGTTCCTCATTGACCACCTCGTGACACATTGGGCATCGTGTCGTGACGGCCACCGGGCTTTCCATGGATATATCCCCAGCCTCGTCATCCGAGAATTCCTTCTTAGTTGCATTAGCGACTTCCTCATCGCTGTCATTTAGAAAGTTCTCGTCGTCTGAGGCATACACCTTGAAGACTGGCTTTTGGGAGAATTCCTCTACCGCAGGTTTTGGTGAACTCCTTCGCGCCTTCATCCTCGTCTTTCGGGGCCCCTTTGGTCTAGCATCATCATCTTCGGAATCAGGCATCTTGAATTTGGAGCTTTCTGGCGATGAACTTAACATCAAGTTGCGACCTTTAAACTCGGGTTTCTGGCGTTCTCGATCTGGACTGGAATTTTCTGATGGTGGCGCAATGAATGTTGTTGGCTTCCGCTTTTCAGGGCTCAGACTTTCGGGCTTTATGAACCCTGCCTGGGAAGGCTGTGCGGCCGAGGATCTAGGTGCCGACTTCTGTGACGATCTTGGCTGCGAAGATTTTGATTGAGACGATTTATTTCCATAACTGACTGCCTTCTTTCTTTTCTTCTTCAGGGAGCTCGTTGTAAAACCGAATCCGTCCGTCAAGTGGTTACTCGACGTAGGGATGGTATCATCTGCACGCCTTTTCGAGCTAGTTAAGCTGGAGGATTCGTCATTGCGAGAGCGATTTGCCATGCGTTGTGACGAGGGCTTTGATCTATTTGGTGCATTCCCTTGACCATTGCTCGTGTGCGAAGGTGAATGAGTACTGCTAAATACGGTACGTTTCATAGCACCACGTTGATTCTTGGCGTCATCGTCTTCGTAATCCTCACTGTCGCTACTACTACTCAAGGGTTGTGCAGTAATAGATTCAGGCTCTCTATTCTTTACAGCTCGACCCATTTTCGAGGCAGTGGCTGGATTGTTAGATGCAGCGGATTTGGATGAAACATGAGTCCGCTGGTTTCCGACAGTTCCTAAAAGGGGTGGTGCGTTTTGTAATCGACTTAGACCTATACGTCGTCCTGGTACGATAATCGGCATCGACTCTAATGTATTAGGTTCACTGCAGGAATTGGACAGAAAGCAGTGCTCTACACCAATGAGAGTTATGAGGTTTGATGCTCAATAACGTGTTTAGATATGACGGGTAGAGTGAGGAATCGGCGTTGGCTTAATTGAAGGTGCGATGAGAAATGCTCCAGGCAAAGATGCATGCTGAGAAATATAGTTGAGCTGGTGGAAAGAAATGCAAGATTAATGAGTGGATCTTAAAGTAAAGGCATGGAAAATCGAAACTGAATTGAATGTGCCTCAGACCGTTGCAGAATTAGATGAAATGGATTGAATTGAGGTATCTGATATATACATTTGCTGCTTATGAGAAACAAGGAGCAGGAGCAGGAGCGACGCGTTGTACCTAGGTAACCTAACATAAGAGTGAAAGACGCGTTGAAAGGGCAGCCACACCGTTTTTAGCCACAACATGCAGGGGCCCGCATAGCACCATGCTAAAGCTCCCACCCCTACGACTTCAACTTCGGTTCTTTCACCTTGTAAGAACACTTCACGACTGTATCTTTCTGTTTCTTTCCTTGCTTGCAAATTTGCCAGAAGTACAGAACCGTACCCGCTTGCGAGGACACACTCGTATTAAACATGGCATTAAATCGGAAATATGCTGCATTGCCAGACCTGGTACATTCAAGATCCTAACCCTCCGTTTGCCGTGCTAACAGACTTGGAGGATAACGCGCCCGACATTTACGAGACGCCCGAACTGACGGACGACAACTCTACTGTTCCGGTAAGACATAAGTAATGTTTTACAACCACTCGCGCGTCATTAGGTACTAAACGGTGTACCCAGACCACTGCTGGGCGATCACAATCAGATAACGAATTCGACGAAGATGAAGACGACGATGCTCCTGGAATCTCCCATTCGCGACTCCGTATAGATCAAGCTCGTACACGATTCCAGCCTGCACAAGTTGATGCCCAAGATGTGGATTTCTCAGATCGACTGAATGGGAAGCGAAAATCGTACAAGACCTCAAGCCGACGACAGCGAATTCTCGAAGATGGGACCCTACAAATCGGTGACCTCAGCGATGAGGATGATGGTGAAACCCTTGAGAGAAAAATCGCCCGTCTGAAACGCGAGATCGAAGAAGCTAAGGAGGAATACGGCAAACGGCAGGCAGACGCGAACGAAGCCGTCCCAGATACAGATCTCGTTACCCTCAGCCGTGCATTGGACAAGATATCACTTCCTCCAGAGAAAGCGATTGCGACTAGGGGCTATCCAGTAGGACCTACGAGCAAGCAAACCAAGGAGGAAAGCCTTGCGCCAGCTCAGTCGATAGATGGGGCGACATACACCGTCACTTACTCACCGAGTTACGAAGAAAGTCATGCGCTTGCAAAAGCTGCCGACTTCGATAGACGACTCGTCCTGCTCGAGAGGGCAATTGGTATCACCTCATCAGCCATGCCCGAATTTGAAGGCAACGGCCTTCCACGAGCCATCATGCCAACGCTGGATACTCTTCAAAATCAAATTTTGACCCTGTCGGAAGCATCTACATCCTCTCTCGATAGCATCAGCCGTCGCGTACGGACATTGACCCAGGAAGCGGAGCAGTTAGCGAAATCGAGAAAGGCTGCTAAGGCTGCACAAGATTCACTAGCTACCGGCGGTTCTCCAGTTGAACAAGATGACTCGGAACAGACAGCTAAGATTAACGCACTCTACGGAACTTTACCTACCATTGAGAGCTTGGCGCCCTTACTACCTCCATTACTAGACAGACTTCGATCATTGAGGGCTATCCATGCTGATGCCGCAACAGCTAGCGACACCCTAGAACGCATTGAGCAATCTCAGAGTGACATGGCTACCGATATAAAGCAATGGAGAGAAGGTTTGGGGAAGATCGAAGCTGCTATGAATGAAGGTGAAACAGCCATGACGGCCAATATGAAAGTAGTGGACGGATGGGTTAAAGACTTGGAGGTTAAGGTCTCCAAGCTATCATAACGATGGAGATGTTGATGTGCTGTAACTTATCTACATTAGCCTTGATACCCCCCATTCAACGGGATGATGATATGACCCAAAACAAGCATTGGTGTGTTTATTTTCATGATATTCGGTCTTGTTCATCGACATGTGCATATGCAACTTAGGTACCTAGTCATATGATGGGGAAGGCTGCCCCTCCAAACCAAACTTCTTACCTCTTATCGATAACGTGGTTCCTAAGCTGAGGAATATAAGTGGTTCGTGCCCATGAAAAAAAGCCCTACCCACAACAACCACAGGTTTAGCGAAACTAGTAGGATCTTTTTGAATTGATCAAAAATCCAACCGACTTTTCGACACACCCATATTCGCGACCACAGCAGCAAAACCCTTGCAAAACCTCACCCGCAAGTACGACCGACATTTCCCAAGACATCTACAAGACTCCAATCTAATCAGACATCTCAGATCGCCAATATGGAGTCCGCTAAGCAACCCGTCAAGCTTGTCAAGGTCACCCGCGTCCTGGGCCGAACCGGTACGATATTTTCCATCTCATCGCGAGCCAAGCGAGGCGACCCCATACGCTACGCTTCTATTCAAGAACCAGAGCTGATTATTATAGGTTCTCGTGGTGGTGTTACCCAAGTCCGCGTCGAATTCATGGACGACCAGACCCGAAGCATTATCCGAAATGTTAAGGGACCAGGTGCGACCTAAGCGACCTCTATACCGATATGCCATACACCAAATTACTAACGTCAAATTTCCTATAGTTCGTGAGGATGACATCCTCTGCCTCCTCGAGTCTGAGCGTGAGGCCCGAAGATTGAGATAAGCGGATCGTTCTTGGGGAAGAGATGAGAGAGCGCGGGAGTCGGATATTTACCGTTAGCTTGCGACTACGGTCGAGCGGCAGCACGATCATACAGTATTCGCGCTCACGATTCCTTTTGTAATGGGAGTCAATGGACTATGGGCATTCTGCATTGCGAATAAAAAAAACCGATTCATACCCCGACCATTACACCGTAATCGTCTACACTTGTGTATCGTTGAAGTGCTTCACCGTTCACTTTGAAAGATACATTCCAAGCTAAATCCAGAACACGACGGCATCAACAGTGATCTCAGGTAATGGATATGAATATATTGGGAGTCGAACATTTTCACAGGGCAATTGAAATTGCTTAGTCATACACTAGCCACTAAGTTCTAGCGGCCAAGACTTTTCTATTTAATTTGCCAGCTTTCCTATCTTTTCTCCTCCAGGCTTCCCTCTTTCCAGCTCTCAATCAACTAACCTACAGCAATTTATCTCAGCCACTAGTAAGTTCCTATCCTCTTCCTGCCGACTCTTTATGTTGCATGATGCAATAAAATAGCATGTATTACCTGATCATCAATGATGTTCAATTATTATCACCAAGATCTCTGAAACAACAACCAATTTACTTATCTCTTGCTGCATTTTCTTTTCAGAAGAACGAGAGCTAATATAAGTATTCTAGGTCTGGGTTACGTCTACCCTAGCTGGAGGTCCGCTACGCAATGGGAACTGTTCCCAAACCACTGAAAGGCCATTTCAAGGTCCTCTACTTCGCAAGTGCAAGCTCCTTCACCTCGAAGGAATCCGAGATATTACCCGCGCCGCTCCCCTTACGGAAGCTGTTCGACACATTAGACGAGAAATACAATGGAATTAAAGACAAGATCCTCAGCTCATGCTTGGTGACAATAAATCTCAACTACGTTGATATTCCTGAAGCCGACGACGAGTCCTCTCAAGCAGCGATCAAGGAGGGTGATGAAGTAGCTATCATCCCTCCGGTCAGTTCCGGCTAGGACACTTAATCGGCAATTTTAATTCAACTCGATATATGTATCATTTCGTATAAACAAGCTGTGTACTCATGGCTGTAGCAGAGGCTCCTGTTCATCGGTCGTTTCGTGATTTTTTGTGTCGTCCTGATACCTCAGCCTAGTGCGAATCCATCGTTGCCATTTTGACGGCCAACTTCTCCACCCGTATGTCCATATTTTCCACCATGCGGGATGTTTTTTGCTACATGCCCGGAGCCGACGAATCCCAAACACAGCCAACGTGCCAAGTAATACGAAGACCAAGGTAGACACGATGGTGACGAGCGAGGTCAGCGTGGTGATAGTCGATACCTGACACCCGAGCGGTCGCGTGCGAATCTCCCACCGCTCCGCCCAGTGCGGGCAGACGTTCTCATCCCAGGCCGGGGCCATGAAGGGTACGCGATCGGAGTTGGGGACGCAGGTCCACGACTACCGGTGGTAAAGGCAATGGTTAGTCGAAGGGCATTGTCAGATAATATCGAATGTAATCTTCAGCTGCACTGAAAACTTAGATATCTATATGTACCTAAGCAGTGAAACATACGAATGGACACCAGCTACAATCCACCTGTGCTAGACAACCCTGGCAGTCTTGGATCCTCCAACATCGTAGTAAGTGCGCGTCGGCGTCGCCTGGACTACCACCGGTCAAGTTCATAATGGCTAGGTACCTAGCTAAGAAGCTACGGTAAACCGACGGGAGAGATAGATACCTAGCTAATTTGCTAGTGGACGTGTAAACTAGTAGAGGTTTAATATAATATTTTGGTGATGAAAAGCGAAACCCGGGGTCAGCCCCGACAATGCGGGGTTGACGCAGTAGGAGGTAGCCATAGCCATGTGCCCGGAGAATCGAATTATTATATCACATATATATCGCGACAAATCATATGGTCTAGTGTTTTATTTCATTCCCTGGTAGTATACTGGCATTGTCTGCTATGCTATAGAAGAACTCGCGAGATCGTGTGAATGCGCCATTTTCATGTCAAGGTTATTATCAACCCAAATCGCAACTTCTTCTTTCCCCCATAAGCCAGCTAGTTATGCTGACACTCTCTTCCCCCATCGAATGTCGAAAGGAACGCCTTTCTTATTGCCTGCCTTCTTCAGGCGCAGGATATGCACGAGGAATGCCGTTCTTCTTTGGTAAGACCAGTAACGATTGCAATGCGACTTTCCACGAGGACAGACAGAGAGGGATCGAATGCGAGCCGGAACGTATATACCCTAGCCAGAACACTACCTACCTCGACCCCAGCGTTCTCCGTACCGCGGGGCGGTAGATTGGCGGCTGGGCGCTCTCTAGGCGACGTTCGATAGCTGCATCAATCGCTCTCCGGCCTTGTGGTTCGCGTACTCGTAAGCCTTCGAGCCGGGCGGGAAAGTACCGTTGGTCGCCCAGAGATCGATTAGAGGCTGCATCGGCTCCAGCTCCTGGGGCTTGAGCATGTCCAAAGCGCAGGCGGTCAGCACGAAGTGGCTGAAGCAGCTGTTAAGCTGCTTCTCGAGGTTTAGGTGGTAGAAGGGATCGATGAAGTGCGCCCAGTACAGGTGGGCGTATACCCGGAACATCTGTCTGAAGATGGTCTGGCAAACCTCCACGAAGTTCTCGGGGAAACCACTTCGCTTACCGACCCATTCCTTGTCCCCGGGGTTCGATAGCTGCGAGAGCGGGGTGGTGGTGATGGATGGGTTGTGCGAATAGGAGACTCCATTGGTATCCGTAGGGAAAATGTTAGTGTCGTCGATCTTTCCAGAAATCCAGCGCTGCATCAAAGTGATATACTCATAAGCCGGCAGCTCCACGGGCTCCCGCTTGTTGTTAAGCCACGTGAAAGAGTGGTTTCTACCTCATGTCAACCAAGAATTCATCGACAGCATCAACGAGTCTACTTACGCGCCGGCAGACATTCGAGGGCAGGTCTGCGGATTGCAAATCGTGCTGCCGTCGTCTTCCTTCTCGTGAATCACTCGTACGAAGTTCCACAGGTTGCGATAATGTTCGACCACTTGATTATAATTAGCCACCTGAGGTCATCATCCGGATATAATTTAGCACAGAACCGACCTTGATGTGCAATCCACTCTCCCTGTTCTACCGTCTTCGGTCGCGCACTTAGGGTCATGAAGTTACCCTTGACGATATGCTTCGCATATTGTGCGTTGAGCCATAGGGGAAGCGGTCGGGGTAGGTGGTAGGAGTTCAGCATATCGTCTCCGTTGGCCCCGGCATTTCCGGAGTCATCCATGCCGATGTTCTGAGCTAAGGATGGTGAGCTAGGAAGCGGAGGGATTTTTGGTGCTAGACTTGTGGATGACTGGTTGCCTTGGGAAAGGTTGGTGGGAGAGTTGGGTTGACCGTTGCTGGTTGAAACAGGGCTCTTATTCTGACCTGGGGCTTTGGTCGAAGTCCCTCTCAAACGAGCGTTTCTAGGGTAATGGTCAGCAAGCTGTTTCTTTGTGACAAATTGACAAAGACGAAAAAAAAAAAAAAAAAAAAAAAAGTGAGGGGGGCCAATAGGCTATGTGTAAGAGTGGTAACTTTCAGTGCCCAAGTATTGAAATGGAAAGGCCTCGGCCGCACTCATGTTCAGCCACTTTGCCTTCCGAAATGCAAAACTGAGACCATGGCAGCCGGTAGACAAAATAGCACTTGCGTATAATGACTGGTAGTTCAACCGGGAGCAACTTCCAAGAATCCTCGCCGAACCATGTTGTGCTTTAACATTGGACAAGGAAAACGTGAACGCAACAGTCAAACAGCGAAACTTGACCCAATCTCCCAGCAGAAGACATGGATAGACAGACATGAAAGTTGGGCTTCGAGTGAAGAGACGATGGATCGTTAACACTATTGAAATAACCAGTGCGTATCGTGTTCGGTGATATATAGGCTGTGACTTCACATGATCTTTTGCTATATGTCGATTATATAGGTAGGATATCCGCCTTGTGACTTCTGCATGAAGGATTGTATAGCCCATCGGTTTGGGGGAGCCAATGAGTACAGCATCTTGACCGTAAACCGAAACCAAATTCACACAAATGTCTCGAGGACCTGAGTCTAAGGGCAGTAAATCGAGGCTGGCTGGACACAAATATTGACAATGAGACAGAGTCATGTCCATTTGGTCGGGTATTTCCATAACTCATGAATACCCTAGCAGCTCTATGGTAGGCAATATGAAATTGACTGGTCCTCTGCACCTAGCTTTCATGCATAGCAACTCACATGAACTGTCATGGGTGTAAGAAAAAGAGCTGAAAGTGACAAGACCAGTTCCTTGGTAGATATTAAAATACAAAAAAGGAGCTAATGAAAATAATTCACCTACATCCCAGAAAATAGGTTAGACATGATCGCTTAAGGGCCGCCACGTCGGGTAGCGGTAAACCGATAGAGGGTAGTGGAAAGGGTGAAATTGGACAGCGATGTTCGATACTCGATATTCGAGATATTCGATATTCGGCAGCAAAAGAAGAGGATCAAGCAATGCGTGTTGTCGTCGGTGGTATGCGCTGGTTAAGGTCACAATAGAAGAATCGTCACAAACAGTTCGTAGCTTACGAGAAAAGGGGCGAAGAGGGATGTGGATGTTGTCTTGCAAGAATCCCGTTTCCCACATCGAATTGGCCCAATGATATGCCAGCCACTGTTTCAGGAGATGGCTTGTCGGTTTGTCTAGACGCCTAACGCCATTCCCTTTTGGGTGCATTTTACTGCTATGGCCTACCCCACCTTATCGATACCTAATCGATATGAACCTCAAGGCTATCGACAAGGTGCTGCCCAGGTGAGCCAGAACCCCTGCCTTTATTATTACAGCGCAAGCTTGGGCCCCATTTGTTTCTCAACTCTCTTCATACCTACTCCCCTGTCGCACTTCCCCAGCGTATCTCTTGACGCGCTTCTCGTCAACTATCAATCTTTCGCCTCAACCCTTCCCCGCCAGATATCCTCTTTCAAAATACTCGTAAAGCAGCTACGATGTCTGACTCCGAAGGCGATGCTGATCTCTTTGGCGACGAGGGAGGTCAGCCATCATTCCTGGATCGAGAGACTAGTGACCAAGAGCTAGATTCGGAGCAGGACGAGGAACTCGATGACCGCTCCCGCGCACGCGACCACGATCGTGATATCGATGGCAATGACGATGATGCAGACGAGGATCAAGAGATTGAGCTGAAGCGTATCATGGGGGTTACAATCCACCGTCACAAGATTCCGCGCGCCAGGAACGGCCGTGTACGTTTCATCTCACACCAGCATTGGTTGCCATTGCTAACCAATTCTAGTTGCAAACTTTAAAGGTGCCAGCCTTTCTCAAGCTGCAAGCGGATGAGTACAAACCCGACTCGTTTGAGCCGACG
The DNA here is from genome assembly GCA_022495205.1 of Hypoxylon sp. FL1150. Classification (NCBI taxonomy): domain Eukaryota; kingdom Fungi; phylum Ascomycota; class Sordariomycetes; order Xylariales; family Hypoxylaceae; genus Hypoxylon; species Hypoxylon sp. FL1150. The sequence goes on along the minus strand of MU376256.1, from coordinate 44,517 downwards.
GAATGGGACTTTGAGAACGCGCGGTCCAAGAAACGCAAGAATGTCGTTCGCTTTCAGCGAGATCCGGAGACCGGCGAGCTCAAGAGCAATGCGAACATCTACCGATGGAGCGATGGTTCTCTTACCATTGGAGTTGGAACCGACCACTACGAGATCCAGAAGAAGGACATGGCACCTTCTGCCGACAAGCCCTATTACGAAGAGCGCGATGATGCTCATTACTACGTTGCCGCCGCTCATTTTACTAGCGAACTATTCATAACCGTAGGCCATGTTGCGGAACAATACACGGTCAACCTCCCGTCCAATCTAAAGGACGAGGCTACTCTCAAATTCAACGAGGCCATGCAGGCAGCTGCACGCGGCAAGAGAAACGGAGGAGAGATGATCATCACGACTACAAAGGACCCGGAGCTAGCCAAGAGGGAGGCGGAAATAGCCGAGAAGGAGCGCAACAAGGCGCAGCGGAAGCGTGAGAGTGCGGCCGCGCGACTTGATGGCGGCCAGGCTAGAGGCTATAGGAGTGGCGGTCTGTCGATAGGTGAGCTTGAGGGTGGACGAAGGGCTGGTGGATCTCGCAAGAGAGGTGCGCCTGGCTCATCGAAAGGAAAGCGACGAAGACCGGAGTACGATTCAGATGATGACTTCGCATCCGGCGGCGGCCGCCAGAATGAGTATGACCGGGAGGACGACTTCATCGCGCCTAGTGACGAAGATGGGGAAAGCGGCGAAGAAGACGAAGACGAGGAGGATATTCTGGATGATGATGACATGGAAGAAGCTCCTCGAAAGAAACGTCAGAAGACGGCGGAAGTCGAGGACGATGCGGACGCTGATGCCGATGCTGACCTGGACGATATGGACGTTGCAGCTACAAGCGCCGAGGCATCACACAGAAGGCGTCGCCATATTATTGAGGAAGACGAGGATGAAGAGTAGAGGCGGCTCTCCCGGAATGGCTAGGAAAGGAGGCTTTAACTGTACTATACTATTCTGCACATTCAGCATTGCTTAAGGTAGCCGACACCTAGCTCTGTAGCATGGCTATGATTGCTTAGAATTGCTAATCAATAATGGGGTTTTGCAAAATGAAAGAGATATGCGCAAGCAAATTATACCTAGGTACCCATATACCTGAGTAAACAGGTCAAGCCAAGGGAGAAGTAGAATGCATTCAATGAAGGTATTCAAATTAATGATGTTATTACAAATACGCAGAATATGGAAGGAATATTGACGATCGGCCTTGAAGTTATCGAATCGCCGACATGGGGAATCCTTGTACTCCAGATATGTACCAATCTACGATGGTCCATTTGACCAAAGCCAAGTCAGATCGCTAGGTTAGTGGGTAATCAGCTGGAAGTTTTCACATGTAATTCGACGGCACTGCAGAGCTTTGGCCAAACCTCGCGAAGGCGCGCGGGCGATTAACTGCGTAATTCTCGTGCCAACCCCTTGCGCCAACCACCTAAACCATATCCTGGTCTTTTTTAATATCCTCTCTTTCTTCTACAGACCAAATTCTAGGCATTGTTCTCATATGGCGCCACCACAGAGGGGTCTATAATGGCGGACACCGTTCTTCTCTAGTTTAAACCCTACCCATAGTTACTTGTCTGCGCGCTGTCAAAGAATCTCTTCCGCCGATGGTTCCGGCCGACGGTGCCGCCACAAGAGGATGCAGTCAATTCTACACGTCCCGGTAGCAGTGTTGTACCTTGGGTTGGAGGTTCTCTTGTTTTGGTACGGGGTGAGTGAGTTTCGATTTCGAGCTTTGGGTACTATCTCCGGTCAGCAGCTTACACACTATATCTCTTATAGAAACTTTTGGGCCGATGGACATCGAAAACCCGGGTTGACGAATGGCTCAATGCGCTACGCCATGCCGAAGTATACGAAGATTGGGAGCATGCGGCTCTGCAGTTGGATAACCTCAAGGAGCTAAACCTATGGTATGCAACGCCTCGAGATACTGCCGGGTGTCGATGAGACGGCAACGCATGCACAAACGACTGACAAATGGATCGTCCGTAGGCGCAACAATCCCGCCTCCCACCATTACGATTGGGGGCTCATCAACCACCGCCTCGACTCGATCGCCGAAGCTCGCGACAGTAATGACCTGCAATCCTTGGTAGACCTCGTGCGCTCCGGCCTGGTGCGCAACCTCGGCAACATCACAGCGCCGCGGCTGTATAACCACGCCTTCGGTGGCACCAAATATATGATTGAAGAATACATCATGCAAGTGGCCGGCGCCATCGAAGACATCAACCAGGGCGTCGCCACGCCGACGCATGACAAGTATGCGCATACGTACACGATGTCGACCCAGCGGAAGCTCGACTTCCTACACGACTCTAGACAAGCGTTCGGGCGGAGCACTCTAGTGCTACAAGGCGGTGCCATATTTGGCTTATGCCATCTGGGAGTTGTTAAGGCGCTCTACTTACGAGGTCTGCTCCCGCGGATTATCACCGGCACAGCGACCGGCGCGCTCATCGCCAGTCTAGTAGCCATCCATACCCAGGATGAGCTACCTAACGTGTTGAAAGGAGACGGCATCAATCTGTCGGCTTTCGAGGCCCATGGACGGGAAGTACATAATGACGGTCAAAGTTGGACGTTTTTCGGCGGGGCCAGTTGGAACACACTGTTACGAAGAATCCAGAGGTTTTGGCGCGAGGGATATTTCCTCGACGTGAAGGTCTTGGAAGACTGCGTCAAGGCCAATGTGGGCGACCTCACCTTCGAAGAAGCATATAACAGGAGCAAACGAGTCCTGAACATCACGGTAGCTACGGCAGAGCAAGAAGGAATTCCTGCACTGTTGAATTATATCACTGCGCCCAACGTGGTAAGCCTTTTTTGATAATTGCCCCCGCCCTGTGGGAAAGCGCCCGGCGACAGTGTAGTATCCTATCATGATATCTTGATGAGCGGGCGCGCTGACATGTTGATCATAGTTAATATGGACCGCCGCTGTTGCATCAAACGCCTCGACCCCCTCGCTTTACGGAAGCAGGCAGACGACAGTGCTGTGTAAGGACGTAAACGGCAAGATCGTACCATGGGCGCCAGCCACTACCTCCCGTGCATGGACACATGCATCGGACAAGGATCGCAAGTCGCCCCTCTCGCGCGTCGCTCAGCTCTTCAACGTAAATCATTTCATTGTGAGCCAAGCGCGTCCTTACTTAATCCCCTTCCTCGAGTCCGACATGCATGGTCCATCGCTCTTCACGGCGCGCCACAAGCGTGCCCAGATGACGGGCCACCTGTTCAGGGTGATCGGTCTGGAGGTGCGCCACCGGCTGCGGCAGTTGGACACCCTGGGCCTGCTCCCCACGAGCATAAGGAAGTTTTTGGTCGACGAGGAAGTGCCGGCAGCGAGCATGACCCTGGTGCCCGCGGTGACGGCGCGGGATTTCGTTCGTCTGCTCGAGACACCCACTCGCGAAACTTTGGATTATTGGATCCTGCGTGGCGAACGCAGCGTGTGGCCCGCCGTGTGCGCGTTGACTATCAGGTGCGCAGTCGAGTACGAGATCGAGAGCGCATACCAGCGCGCGCGCAGCCTGAAAGCTGGGGGTCTTAGGCGCAAAGCGAGCGCTGCTGAAGCGTCGCCAGGCCTACAAGTTCCTCCCCCCGGCTTGCCGCGCAAGGAACTCCTGGCGCAGGGCGCAACCGTGACCTAGAGCTTCCGCGCGTTGCATCATCATTCTTTTCCAGCCACTACGACGGCAGCAGAGGATAATCCCGAGATCAGCGCTGCTGCGCCAGGCGACCGAGGGACAAACGGAGTCAAGTCAACCTTGGTCCCGACGCGACTGGCTGGTCATCAGGGCATTTCGCAGACGAATTATGCGTGGCCGCGGCGCAGGATGTCCCTACCTAAGACAAAGGGGTATTAGGAGCGCGTCAGTGGCCTCGGGGGGAAGAGCCAAAAACAAACAGGAACTCCCTCTTCCTAAGTTGGTAGATAGCTTTGAGGGAAATTAGTGTCGCAGCCAGTTCGAGAGCAGAACCCCGCCAAGCTGACGGAGAGATCCATTTGAATGCAGGGTGCCAACATGATTAAAGGTCAACTAAGGTCTGGATAGCCCCAGGAGGATGCATGCACTAATGCAAGAGAACAAGCCCGATGACCCCGTCAGCGCTTCCAGAAGATTGCCCTTTTCTGACGTGTTCTCTCTTCCCCGGGCCTTGTATGCATACTTAAAGTATTAATATTCAATCAGGAAAGGGGGAAAGGGGACAGGAAAACACACAAGGTTCCGATACGACCCAAGCCAAAATAATAATCCCAAAACGCCAAACCGCATGCAGAGCGACCTGCATTTCGCAATTTTAATTCCACAGCATTCCCAACGCTATGCGATGCGTGACACACTCTGAACCAAAGGATGAGGATGTGCGTATCGACGCGATCTGTTACTGGCCGGGCAGAGCCTCAAAACATCTTGTGGCGGTGAGTGACGAGTAGGGATTGGCTAGTGTTGGGCTTAGATATAGTTCACGGGGAGGAGAGGGGACATGGATTAAATGAATGGTTACGTCTACACAATTCGCCGTTTATATCGTCGAACACGGATACAGGTGCGACGCAACACATACACTACCCTAAGTAGCTTAGATACCTAGTGTCGTAGGAACAGGTAACACATTAATAAGTTAGATATGGTTGTACATAAGTGGGATGAGAAAGAGGATGTGAGGCTTTCCCCAAACTTGCGCGTCGCGCTCGACCTCTAGTTCCCCGGGGGGGGGGCTGAATGACCAGTGACCATTGACCGGCACTCGTGAGGCACGACCGTTGCCTTCGCCCGAATGAGACCGTAAAGACGGAGGATGGGTTGCATGGAAGGGCGGCCTCGCCTGGTGCTTCTTCTCTTGGAGACGCTTTGGGGGGAGGTCTTGGAAACACAAAAAAAGAACAAAAAAAAAAAAAAAAAAAAACAAGGTCTCTTTCTGTGTCAGCCCCAGCTGAAGGAACAATTCTCGAAGTATTCCTCTTTCGGATCCGCTCGCTTTCTACCATGTAGGCATGGGGGGCGCGGATTCAGGGGGCCATGACAGAAAAGCAGGGAAAGCGAACAAGGTTTCTGCAACCCCCGTTCCTCAAGCCGCCCCGTCCCATCTGCCCATCCATCATTGCCTCTTGTCTCTTCCTTAGCTTTGCGGTTCGATGGGCGTGCGACCAACAAGGAGAAGGAAAGCATCCTATTTGATGGGTGGTGTAGGTGTGGAGGATCTCGAGGGTGTAGTGTCAGGGCTGATCAGGGTGTCAGGGGCCGGGGTGCGGCAGGGGGGGGGATTACGATTTCGATTCAGGAGGGGCAGAGGGGCAAGGATGGGCGATGACGGGAGAACCTTACCTAGTATCTATCGGACAGGACGATATGTAATATGTAAGAGACAGGCCAGTCTGTATGTTGTTGAAACACTAAACCAAAAGGTGTTATTCCCGTAGCAATCCTAGAGCTCCGTACTAGGTACCTACCTCGTGGTGAGGTCCGTTTTCTCCCACCGGAGAAGACTACCTTCTAGACAGCCGATCAAGAGGCACAATAATCAGCATACTTACGTAGGTAGGTAGGTATCTTGCATAGGTATCTTATGATATTGCTATGTCCTACCATCTGGCCAAGATCCCTACCTAGATATCGTCGCAAAGACACTATATGGCCACTGCTACGTATAAGGTAACTATGGACCATGCATAGAAGCTATGGAAGGTTGAGAAGTGGAAAAAAGGGGGATGGCAAGCTTAGACTCTTACCTCATTAGTTCCCTACCAGCCTACCTGTACATTTGATGTCCAAGGATCAGGCTCGAAGATTTAGGATGTTGTAGATCGTGAAGCCTTAACTTCATATACCAACGATCAGCGACTTCCGTATCGCATAGCATTTACCCGATTATTCACAGGGTAGGCATGTAGCATCAAAGCTTGTCAATGACTGTTTTGGCATCTCATATCCTCGGCGAACCCTAGCACACCGATCTATTACGGCGGTGTTCATGGTGGATGGTCGCCAGCTTCGTAAGCAATTTGGATATGCTGCAATCTTAATCTCAATCTCTAACATGCCTTGCATGCCAAGTCGTGTGGCGACCACATCGTGCTGTCAGCCTTTGACATCGTCAATGTACTTTAGTGTACGATAAGAGCATAGAATGCCGGGACCCCTGGAAGAGCAAGATCTGCGCCTTTCCCAACCCTTGTCCATTCGTCATCTGCTGATCTGCGCGATAGCTGAGGGTACATAGCTCATTTTAACGCTTCCTTCTACTTTCCTTCTAGAAAGATTCTTTCTTAGGGCTGATGAGAAAGCTTGTCCGCCCGAGAAGAGCCACATGGCTGATTTCTATCTGTACTCTGGGGGAGGGGCGCTCATACAAGCGTCCACAATTCTTCAAATGTATTGTCAGGGTTTTACAGACCATTAAAATAAATTGAACTGGCGAACGGTCCCCTTGTTGCGCCGTCCACTCATCTAATTATCGCCTACATATATACCTACGGTAGGAGCTAGACCTAGGCCGGTTACTGACACGACGGGAGGCACCACCTCGGGTCCTACCGCTGCGCTTTTTAAGTCCTACGACACCTCCAAGTCCTACGCAACGCACCCTTCGCAGCCTCTTACGAAGGTTCTTGACGTGCGTACTCAGGTATCTTGCTACGCGATGCATTGATCATAGGATAACATACCAAAGCCAATTGGACTTAAGGCTTGGCTTACAAAAGTACGAGGGACTTATTTTTAAATAGGGTTGCTTTATAATATCAACGTCCTCGGTGTAGCCTTATTAGATGCTGATAGAGATGCGCAATTCCTGGTTGGAAAAGAAGCGAGGATTCATGGGTGTGGAGTGGAATTAGAAAATGTAACTTGGAAAAATACGGTAACGAAAGACGATTGTGTAGGAAATGCAATACCAGAATAGAGGAAGCGGGGAAGAAGACGGTTGCTGAAGAAATTTATTGGCCAATGAAAGAGTTAGTTAAGGAAGTGTGGCTAGCCAAGGAAATGTTATCCAAGAAATGTTAGTGAAGGAAATGTTAGCTAAGGAAATGTTAGTGAAGGAAATGTTAGTGAAGGAAACGTTATCGAAGAAATGTTAGTGAAGGAAATGTTAGCTAAGGAGGTGTGGTTACCCAAGGAAATACTACCCCATCTCCTATATATAAACATATTAGGTACATATTTCTATGCAACCACATACATGAATGTATAGTACTTAATGTTACATAGTATCGGTATATAGCAGCAATGGGGCCAGAAAGAGATTTCTAAGCACCAGGTTGAGTCATCTCTACCTAGTCTTCCAGTGTCGAGTGTCAAGTGATGACTGCCATAAGAAACCGCATACCTATTCCAATGCCCAACGGCGTCCGGCTGTTAAAAGTGGGCTAAAAATGGGAGGGAAAAAATTCGGTGGCTTGAAGGACTTCAAGTACCTGAGGTCGCGCGCGCTTAAGCCCCAGAGATATCCCCAAGGTAGCACTCACTTATACGAAAGTGGGATATACTAGGTTAGAAGGACCCTAGGTATGGATGCACAATGAGTTATTGTACATACTGTACCTATAGTAATTACTGCATACGAAAGTGATACATGGACACGCATCTTGCATATGCCCGACCTAACTCAAGATACCCAGAAACGTTAGGGACATCATCACAAGTCTGTGACCACGGACCCATGAATATCTGGAGGCGGTGTATGTCTTCTGTCTTCTTGTTGCAGTCGGTAAGTATGGCGAAAAATGGTGACGAGGCGAGATGCATGCTAGCCATAAAAGAAAAAAAAGATCGATAGACTGATTACGACGTACATCCCATGCAGGTTTCGACGATCGATTTATTGTCATCAGGATCATGGCTCGTTTGCAACACCCATCACGGGTTTTACAAACGGCCCTAGCAGCCGTCCATAAAACCAGGTAGTAAAGGGGACGTACATGTTCACCGTATCAAGTTGGTCGGTGAGCTGCTTTAAGGTAGATACCCTTGGTTTTAGGGATTATCATTACTTTTCTTGGCCTTTGTTACCAGTGTGCAACGGAGGAGCATGTCAAGCATGTCACAAGGAGCAACAGCTTCAGGGCCATGTCAATCTCCTGGATCGTGCCAAAAAGGCCCACATGCAATGTCAACTTTGAGGGGATCATTGATGGTGATATTGACTAGGTACGTACCGCGGCATGAAAATGAACCTAGGGCGCCCGATATCTTGGGATGAACAAGATGCTGTCAGGCTCCACCTCACCCCTGTCCCGTGGCTGGCCATCAACTTCAAGGCAGGATAGGTAGGTAGGTAGGTTAAGCTATAAGACATTTGTTTACAGCTACACCTCAGTATCTGGACCTAGACCTGCGGCGAATCAAGAAATCGCATTGCATTGGGGATCGGCCAATGTACCCACGGTAGCATCGCCGCATTCTTGATTGATTTTGTCTCTTGACGTCTCGGTATACCGTCCCAACCCAGTTTGGATGAGGGCCGCAGCCGTCAATTCTTGCTGTGTTCAGTCCGGGAAATACTCCTGCGGTCCCTCGTGCTCGTGCAGCCAGATTTAGTCTATTTTCTCCTTGGCTGTACCTTATACTTCTACCGCAACATCTGTCTACACTCCTTATCCCATGGTTTTACGTACTGCATTTGTTCTCCATGCTCGAGTCATCGGTTACTTTCGCGCGCACACGCGCACATATAAGGATAGACGCAACATGCTAAGTTATAGATGCAGGCCAAAGTAACAGCTGACCCGTTGTAAGGATCTTAAGCATATCGCATTCTCGAGTCCGGCTACGTAGCCGACCGGATCTGTCCCCCCCACGGGCTCCTTAAGGTAACAGAACCCCCCTCCCCCCCCTTTTTTTTTTTTTTTTTTTTTTTTCTTTAAACCGGCATCGTTGGCCCTGGTGAAACACTTCTTTGTGTCCTTGGGCCTGGAGAGGTACGTACATTAAAGTCCTGTTGATGCTCATCGTCGAGAGCGGGACCCACACACATAAATAGGACCCTTGTATCTTGACCATTGCCTGGCGGTCATGATGCTAGGCTTGCCGGAAAAAAAAAGAAAAAAAAAACTCAACTCATCTGATCACTACCCAGGCATGTAAAGGGAAAATGCCGTCTTGTGGAGAGTCACCTAAGAAATACATCATCGCCAGACGAAAAAGTGAGGCGGCTGCTGAAGAAGGCGAAGCCAGGTAGGCCCAGTGCAGCACATCATGTGTCGGACGACGGGTATCTCGCCAGGTAGCTCTCCATGTCGAGAGAACTTCTAGAGTGGGGAGCGAGAGGTACCACATAGGTACTTACCATGCATTATGTACCTACATACATCATATGTATGTAGGTAGGTACGTGTGTTCTATACACATCATTGGGACCTGTACCCCATATGTTCAATACCCACGTACATGAGCAGTATTATGACTACGGGCATTTGCATTGGGATAATGCATAGCTCTTTACTACATCCCTGGGGAGTTCAGACCAAGAGCTTGTACAATCCCAAAGGTGATAACGGTTCAGAGCTCCTAATGCGATCTAAAATCCCAAAAGGGCACTATTGGGCTCGACAACACTTCCAATATCATTGGAGAGGGCGTCAAGATCTGGTCACTATACGTTCCTAGAGGCATACATAAATCTACGTACGCCCACCAATTCTCTTTGCTCGACCACCTCCCCCTCCCATACACATCTTTCTCCTCATTGCCTTTATAGTACGAGTACTGCTAGAAGGTATCGTCAGTGTATGACACAACTGGTAGCCCAGGTGTACTTTCATTACACGACACGGTTGTACCACGATCCTGGTAGCCACATAAACCCGACTGCGTCTCCCTGCCTGGAGGAAGGTGATTCCTCGTGGATAGACCGCCCGAGAGTTGATAGTTGATATTCCTTTCTTACATTGTATGTCGACTAGATGTTTTCTTGAACTTGACTCATGCCTTTGCTCTGGATTTGAGAGTTACCTGCTAAAGCCGCGTCGAACAGTTACCTGTCGTCACCTTACAGTGCCATCACCTGCCACCTTACACCATAATAGCATATTCATCTCATCGTCAACATGACTAGTTTCAATGACCAAGTTCCTCGCGGCAATAGATCTAGACCGAACCGGGATTCTCCAAGAGGGAACACCCATCATTATTACGCCGATAACTATACTTCAGATCGCCCTCCTCATCTGAACGACGATAACTTTTCGTCTACCCAGCCCGGTGGCTCCGCCTCTCAGCCAAGGCGAGCTCCGAGTGTACACGTGCCCATCGACGTTGGGATGGGCTCCAATGTCCAACACTACCCTTCATCGTTTCGATCCGCGAACACCAATAGCACGATGAAGGCCGGAGACCCTTTAACCCAGCAGTCTACCAACACGACCGGCGCGGTAGCAGGCGGAGGCCCTTTTGAGCAACGGGCATATTTGGCCTACTACCTCAGCCGTAATTATGATACTTCGGCGGCGCCGTCTTTGACTACACAGGCCGTCGCTGCGCTCGACCACTCGAACGAGACGGGGCCGTATAACGGTAACATCCACGGTTGGTTACCCGGAGCGGGATACAATGTCGCCGCCGATCCGGCAGGCAACAATTGGAGCGTTGAATACCTTCCGATGGCTGGTAGTTCCGGTCGCCACAGCTCAGTGGCAACCAATCATTCGTGGACTATGGTTCCATCGCATCATCATGACCCCCGTGCCGAGAACATCTACGGTGTTGGGGAATGGCAGACGGATGTCGCGGCCGACCCCAAGACCATACTAGCGAGGTGTATTACCGATGAGGATACACAGGACCTTGACGACTATGACGACTAAAAGGATCCGACTGGAGTTGTAGATTTGGGTCGGCGAGTTTTCTCTTTCTTTGATATCTCGACGAAAAGGGGTCATTTTCTTTTTGCTTAATTCTTGAGAACTGCCAAAGGTTATTCTTATTTCACTTGATACTAAGTCTCGATATTCTTGTATTCTCATTCACCCAAAAAGCATACGGCGGGATGGTGGTTCGAAGAAAACTTGTTGCATCAGGTGTACTGGCACTTGCTTAGGTTTTTTACTGTAATGAACGATAATGCGAACGATATCATGATTGAAGCTGTCCCTTCGTGGCAACCATCCACCCTCGTCTTTACCGAGGCGGTTCATTGCATCTTCGAAATGAAATGGTGTCGTCCAGTGATTGCAACGCGACGTGCCGTATCGCAGCCACTTGACAGATCTCCACGCCTCTCAGTTGTGAGCCGTACATCATCTGCACCTTGCATTGCGCAACGCACAACGGCCGTCATGGTGCCGCATCACACCACCGGCGGGGGATTGCTGGTACTGCGGAATTGCCCCCATTCCGCATTAAATCCCGATAGAAGCTGACAAAGTCATTCTCGTCGATGTATCCATCTACCATCCCCGCATCCCTTTTTTTTCTTTCCTGCACAACTGCAGCCATCACCGCCTCTTTTCCGCAGCCCTGGATTTTAGAACCCAATTTGGGTTCTCGTCAAATCTGCGGGGATGTCTTCCTTTGCAGACTAGGCTTTCTCTTCCCCCTACCCAACCGCCCAGTGATGCGCACCATACAGTAACCAACCCACCCGCATGCACCTAGTACATATCCTGGGTCCCGCACTGCTGCAAGACCTGCCGAAAGCCTATTCCGGCAACCAGGCTGACGGGATCGCACACTCGATGCGACGAGGGGTCTTGCGAGGGGCGGCGAGGGCCGTCACGGGAAACGGCACCACACATCCACAGGTTCAATCAACTGCAGCCTACCTAAAGCGGAGACGAACCCCATTGCTCTTCCCGTCTTCTCTCCGCCTAGGGAGGAAGGGCCGAAAAAAGGTACCTACATAGGTGGCCAACCAGTCGAAGCAAAAGTACCGGGACGTATACCGCCCTTTCCGCGGAGGAGTATGCGCGGTTACACGTAAAAGAGGGAAGAAAAAAATTGAACCCAACAACCCGGGATCATCCCCTACCCTACTATGTAGGTAGGGAAAGGGGTGTGAAATGCAGCATACCTTATTTATAGCACACACATACACAACACACTCATCCACTCTCTCCACCCCCCTCATCATAACGCCTGCCACATAGCGGAGACGCGGACGAAAGAAATCTGCAGGAAAAAAAACACGTACCTGCATTGACGTGTCGCACATAGCGTACCATCGATCCTGCCTCGTCCACCGAAACAAGCGTCGAGGGGCAACCTGACCGCTCTGGGGCTAGAACAAGAGAGAGAGCGAGGGAGATCGTCTCATTACTCTCTCTCTCTTTCTTTCAGAGGGCCCGACGACCAGAGCAGGCTCGGATCTGGGGCGTGGCCTAGCCGACGAGCGGCAGCAGCACACCGCCCATCGTCGTCCACGGTTGCGCGGGGGGTTCGTTATGACGCCGGATAGAATCGGGAAAAGGCCAACCCATTTCGGATTTTGATAGCTTCTTCCACGTTCCCCTCTCTTCCCCGTCTTCAGAAGAAGGGCGCTTAGCAGATGGATCATGCTGCCTTCGCGCCTTGTGTCTTTGCTGGAATTCTCGTCGTTCGGTTCCTTCATCTGTGCGTATCCGTGTTTCGGCACCGGCACATTCCATTGCGTCTTAAGCGTTCTTTCCGTGGTTAGAGCCTCGTCAGCTTCGCCCCCCCCCCCCCCCCTTCCTGACCGCCACAAGGGGAGATCTTTTGTGTTCCGACAAACGGAATGTGTGGCGTAAGACTTCCCGGAAGTGAAGCCGTATGGTCTTTTTAGTAAAAACACGAACGAGTCGCACGTGATGTTTGTGATGTCCTGTGCCGATTAGATTGATGCAAGCCTCGAACTGCAAGTTTGTCTACCGCCGAGGCTGTCGAGGTTCGGATGGTTCTGATCTTTCCATTGGGACGGGACGAGAACTCGACCACCTAGAGAGGGGGCGTTGGGCCAGACCGGTAAAAGGCCACGGTGACCATGTGTGCTTTTTTCCTAGTTTGTTGCGCGATAGTGTTATTCGTTCTACCCCCCTTCTATGTCCAAAGGCAGGTACTAGAATTCTATATTAGTACAAGTCAGAGACAAGACAGCTCTTCGATGCCGGTTCGGTTGACTATTTCGCCCACATATGTCCTCGTGAAGAAGAAATCCTTTGGATAAACAGAGTTCGATTTGGGTTCGGACGATTGATGGTCTGTGAAATCGGAAATACGTAGTCGTAGACAATCCCAATCTTCGATAAGTACTTGTCGGCGCGTCGGCTGGATACATGCGAGGCTGCTTAGCGTCGGTGCCGTTCTGTACGCGGGTATCTACCTCAAGTATGACACGTACAGCTGTTGTTGTCGTTAATAAGAGTTCGTTAAGTTGTTCCTTGTGGACCCATCGGTCTCTAGGGGGCTCCCTGCGAGACGGGAGAGGGTGGGACAGGATCCACCACGAATGAATGAATATTTCCGAGTGTTTGGTACGAAGTACGTAACTTGTGTGGATATCAAAGTTGTGGAGAGCTTGTTTTCACAATGGTTCCTTTATTTTCGTTCCCCTTTCGCTCCTCGATGGCTCTCGTCGTTGATGATCAATGGGATCGTATCCAGGGAAGTTTAGTATGCGTTCGATTTCTCAAGGTAATATATTGTAGATGAAATTGGACTCGGCAAGGAATAGACGATGGAGGAATCACAAAGCCTTGCGAGATATATTCATCCTTTCGGATATCCGTCCGGGCCAGTCCAAGTAGGTAGCAGTTGGTATGATCTTCGTCGGCGGATGAATGCCTGTAGTAAAAGTAGATCAATGACATATCATGGAAAGAATGTTATATGATATAGTTGTGTCTCAGGCAGACATATAAACAACAAGCTGCATCGTTGGGCAGGAATGGGTGGCCAGCTGAGGGATGGCTGGCAATACGGGCCTGTCTATGCCCCCTCTCTACGTGTGATGGAGGACTACATATAAGCTAGCCACTCACGATGCTCACCTTGGCACTAAAGGGACCGAGCAGCGAATGGTTAAGGAATTTAGACATGCATAACCTTGATTGGGCTTTATGTACAGCAAATGATGAAACATTGGGTGGAGTGCAAGAAACAGCCTGAAGCTCGATTGGATGGATATCAGCTACGATAGATAAAACCTCCAGATACTATAAGAACACACAGAGTCCTAGATAAGAGGTTTAGGTATCATCTCTAAACGCCGTCGCTCTATGACTCTTTACAAAGTTTATTGAGGCTTATAGGCAGCCAGCTAAACGCTCCCCTTAAAGCCGATTTTATGTCCATAGTCTACAAGTACCATCCGCGCCAGCACTTACACACCATGGGTGCTGCGGGTGCCAGTCAATGTCCGTGACTCCGAGCCGATTGACCACCTTGTGGCCCTTGAGCATCTTTACAGGCACGATAGTCGGACCTTCCATCAGATCGCTCACCACTTTGCTATGGAAGATCTGCAGTGTACCGTCGTCACTACAGTCTGCAAATAGCGGATAGCTCCGATGGAACTTTACAGCTCGGATGGCCTGAGGATGGAATCGCATCGTCTTGTACGGTCTGCTCGACATCTCGAGGTCGTGCCAGAGCAAACGACGATCATACGATCCAACAACCAAATTATCGCCACCAGGATGTACATCGAACGAGGATATCCACCGCGCTCCAGGTTGGATGGATTTGACTAGTTCTTGCCTTTGAAGGTCGTAACAACGTATCGACCGCTGGGTCGCAACGAAGAAAAGGGGGCGCAAGGGGTGGAACGATGCCGTCTGCGCCAGCCCAGGTAGTTTTCGGAAAGGAATCTGAGTCAGATGCTTGGATAGAGTGTGGATGGCTACGGAACTTCTCTGCCCGGTAGGAGATACCGTACAGAAGAAATCTCCTCGACGGTGCCAGCTGATCGTTTTCACGGGCGACCGAACTGTAACTTTGAGTAGAACACCTTCGTCTTCCAGACGTGCACCTGGTCGCGTCCACTTTGCGGGCGGGTCTTTTCGTGCTGCTCCGTTCGCTGTCGTAAGTTGTTTGCCGTTCGTGGCATAACCGAATCCTGCATCTAAAATGTCGCGGCTCGCTTGTTCCAATTCCGGGTTCCCATACGACGGGATCATTAAGAATATATCTTCGCCCACAGCTGCTGAGAGTATAGATGCGTCCTGACCCGGTCGCCATCGAACCGCATCTACTGGGTCCTCACCGCTGAGCTTAACTTTCCATTGCTGCTTACCATCTGCTAAGCCCCATACCCTTACGGTGCCATCGTCGCCGCCGCTAGCTAGCCACTGGCCTGATGGGTCAATAGCAACTGATCGTACTCTACCCTCGTGGCCTGCAAATTCTATCGATGCGATGGTTGGGAATGGGCGCAACTCTTCTGGCCGAGGAAGTTTCGGAAGTAACGACGCCGGGTCAATGTTTAATCTGTTCTTCCGTATTCGAGGTGCAAGGTAGAGATCAAGGCATCTTTCGAAGCGCTCCTTGACGAACTGGTCATATGCTGGTGTTCTCCGTAACGAGTCATATTTTTGGGGTAAGTATTCCTTTTCTCGCTCCTCCGGCTCCGTCTCTTCCCAAGCCTTCTTCTCGTCTTGCGTAGGGAGATATTCTGGAGGAGGGTTGTAACTGAGATCATAGCCAGGCGGAGCAAGTTTAGGTGCGGGAATATGCATCACGTTAGGTGGCCGAGGCGTCTCGTCAGCCCATAAGTCATAATGCACTGCTTCCTCTTCCTCTTCCTCTCTCTCCCTCTCCTCGGGAGGCTTATATGGCAGTATCCGGCCTTCTTTAATGGCCTTAACCAACTTCATAATCCGCTTGGCTTCGTGCTTTGAGGGTAGGAAACGTCGCTTCGGCTCTGGTGCAGCGCTCAGTGGCATCGTCTCCTCAAAACTCGTAAACCACTCGACAGTATCCTATGGAAATGTCAGCTAGAAAAAGATACACGATAATCATCGAACGCACCGGATATGGATCATATCCTTCTTCGGGGACCTCATTCATCTGGACTCGTCGTAGTAATTCCAACTCATCCTGACTCAGGTTTAGAGGTTTGCCAGTAGCGGGGTCCGTGAGGCCAGTCCATCCCTTGGGAACTTCAATGGTGTCCAAGAGCGCATCTAGGGCCTCGCCTGTCGCTGGGCGCATAATCCTCTTGCCATTGATGTCATATCCTATGTGAGGGTAGGAGTCGTAGAATGAGAGGGGAATGTTCCCGATCGTGTTTACGGGCCCTTGTGCGTCTGAGTCATCCGAGTCGTATACAGGGTCGATATCGTCGTAGACATATCTTATTCCGCCATTGGCATCTGTCTCGACTCTGTAGTGAGGGCCGACATCCTCTTGGGCGGACTCGATTCCGTTTGTTAGTCGCTTCTTTTCTGGTATTTCGTCGTCTGTGGGTATATCGTCGCTAGCTAATTCATCGTCTTCAGAGTCAAGTACGTCCTCGTCTATGTCGTCGTCCCCTACTTCAGATTCTTCATCTTCGTCGGACTCGTCCTCAAGCACACCTTCCAGAAGCCCGTCACCAAACTCGTCGTCGGATTGAGGCTCGTGTGTCACACCAACCTCAGCCAGAAAAGCTTTGCGCTTCAAATTGGGTTTGGTGGAAGCCATTTGTGTTGATCTTGAAGCTCTGCACCGTAGAAACAGAAATCGGCTTGTATCGAAGGCCGAGATTCATAGGTCCCAAATTATTTTTTTGAGAGTGGGGCTTTCTGCCGGTAGGAAAATTCTCACCGCCTTCTTGTTTCGTACACTGATCCACGATGGATAAAACAAGCTTAACCTACATAGGTACCTCTTAATAACATGGTCAATTTGACCAGCCGTCCTTAAGTCTTAAGTGCATGTGTATACTAATCAGGCAGTTCGGGGGAAATCCTACAAACCTTTATACCTCATGAATTTTTTTCATGGGTTTCCTCTTCAATATCTTCACA
Source organism: Hypoxylon sp. FL1150 (assembly GCA_022495205.1). Taxonomy (NCBI): domain Eukaryota; kingdom Fungi; phylum Ascomycota; class Sordariomycetes; order Xylariales; family Hypoxylaceae; genus Hypoxylon; species Hypoxylon sp. FL1150. The sequence continues at coordinate 27,563 of MU376256.1, read as the reverse complement.
CTGCTATCACAGTGGGATTCTAATACTTTTGAACTATCATGTTCTAAGTACAGACTCTAATTCTAGCCCGCCTTATCAGCTATCAGGCCTCACCGTTCATTACGTACCTAATACAGAACACCCCCTCGCCGGCCTCAATGCTCTCGTCAGGCAACCTCTACACAGCCTCACGAAAGAATACAATGGTATTTCTTTTGAAAATCGAGGCAGATATGCATTCGGGTACATCTATGGTGTTGCGAGTATAATGGAATTATAAGGTTGTCATCTCCCGTTCTGTATGGTCACGGGGTGAGATACGTTCTGCGAGCTCCTCGAAGACTTCGCCTCGTCGAAGACACCAAAGGAGCTTGAATTCACTCTTGAAACTACCATCAAGACGATCTAGCAAGCGAACAGTGTCTGGTGGCCGATGCGAAGATTACCTTCAATCATAGAGAGGATTTTCCCTGAGAAACTTAAGGAACTTGAGGACCGCGTTGGAGGGGGGGACCTCGCGAAAAGAGGAAAATGACCATTCGAAGAAACGGATCTCGGAGGGGAGAGCAAGCGTTCGAAGTATTTTCTCCCGAGCTCACCATTCCTTAACCAGTATCTGGGTACCTAACTGTCTTGCGCCTGCTGGTAATAGATGAGTCGCGACTTACATTAGGTGCTACTTAGAGCTTTTGATAGAAATAGTACACAACTGGTATCCCATAGTATAAACTAACCTGTACGCAAATTGGGAAGATTGGATGCAAACCCACACCAGGGTTCTTGTGGACAGCCTGGCTGGATGACTGTCTGTCAACCCCAAACACCTCGTACTGCCAATGTTTCATGACATGTGCGCAATATAGGCCTTGAGATAGAGTCTGGCATGTCTAGAAACGAACGAACCATCAAACAGAATCTTGTATTATAGTTCTCCTGTATTTCTTACAACGATGGTCTCGCTCGTCACGACGATCCTGTGCATAGACCTACCGTCGTCCTCATCTGAAAACGGCGGCCGCCGGCCCACCGTCACGCTCGTATCCCGCTTGGACCGGTGTGCGCCCATGTTGCCAAGCTCCAGTCCAAGATCCTCCCTCGAATCGTTTCCCATCTGCGTAAACCCGCTCGACTTGATGCTCTTACGTCGCCTCCGGGACGTGGTTGCGGTTTCGATGTTCTTATCCTTCCAGCCCGAGCTACCAGGCATGAGGCTGATAGAGAGGAGCCGATCAAGCACGGGCTGTAGCAGTGGACAACTGGATACCATGATTGCGATACCAGCTTCACTGACTCCGTAGATGGTTGTCGGAACCATAGCAACAGGCAGGTCGGTGTTGTCGATTCTTGGCAGTATAAAGAGACGAGTAATCCCAAACGCGAGGGAGCTAGGTCGGGACGGAAGGTATTAACATTCCATTCATCAAGCTGGTTACATATGGAAGGGGTAAAATCGTCTTACACAATGCCAAAGACGAATATGAATGCGGTCATGACCTTGTATCGCGTCTCCATTCCTAACCTCATGATGGGGAATGGCAATGATAGGATTGCAAGCTGGTTGATAATGTCGATGATACCAATCACCAAAAAGGCAGCGTCCTGGTCTCCGCAAACATCTTTAGACCCTTGAAGTACGTGCCAGTTCAGCGAAATCGGCCGGCAGATTAGCAGGTTGGCCATGACAGTTGAAAGAACACAGACCACAGTGAAAGTAGTGGCAGCTACAATAGGGGGTTTGAACTGGCGGGCGAAGAAGATACGCATAAACATGAGGATGATGTTCATCTTTATCAGGCCTATTGTAGCGACGTAGATGAAGTGGCGAGCGTAGCCAGCCTAAATTTTAGGTCAGTACCTGTCCCGTCCGCAGTGGAGGATCGTAATCAGAACGAGTCCGACTGACCTTCATGAGTTGAATTAGATGCCAGTCCTGCAGGCTGTTGATGTGATGGCCCACGCCACCCACGAATACCATCACAAAATCTACAGAAACAAGGCCAAAGAAGAATAGTACAGCCCCGAGATGGAACCCATCCTCGATTGTGAAGGCACGACCGTCCTGCCGGAGGCTCCAGAGTCGCAGCAACGTCAATAGCACCGTGAGAAGGGTGAGCACTATCCCCGAGATGATAACCTTCCACCCATCGCTGTTAGGTGGTACTAGGCCAATCTCGACACGGTTGGGTGGAAATGTTGAAAGGTCGTCGCTCGGCAAGACGCTGAGTCGAGCATGGAGAATATACATATCGAATTCTTACTGTGGTGTTCATAGCTGCTGGAATCGTCAGTCAGACCAGTTGACGTCTGTTTTCTGCAAATTACATTTCACTCGCCGCGCAACCGTTACATTTACATATAACCCAACACTGCATTTTCGAAATAGTTGAGATCTTGGATTTGTAAGGCCATTTACTCGAGACTAGAACTTTTGTCTCCCTACCTACATAGCGAGGCTTGAGAGCAAGGGTAGCGCGGACTCGATCTTGAGGATGGATGTGTCCGGGTCCTAGACATCCCTTGCCCCAACTTAATGAATCCTGCAGCTCTCGAGAGTATGATAGGTCAGATCTAAGAACAGGGCGAGTTGAAGAAATGATCATCTTTCCCCAAGTACGAATGTGACATCTCAGCCGATTTTCCACGTGCAGCAGTCAGCTTTAGCCCCCGCTCGCAAACCGGGTTTTGGTCTCGATATAGACATGATTGACACCCGCGAGATTTGACATGCGGGAATCGATCTTGTCTAAACATAGTAATGCGCGGCCGTGGCGTGCTGGACAAGTTTAAACCACTTTTTTTCCTTTTCGTTTTCCGTCTTTCTCCCCCTTACAGGCCCAACCGGGCAGCCGGGCTCTCGACAGGGCGTTCGTCGCGTATTATGTCCAATCACCTTACGGTTCCTCCTCGGAGCTAGCGCCGCAGTTAGTCTCCTAAACTGCCATACCTAGCTTTGTTACTTGGAATTAGAGTAACCTATGTAGTATGGGGGCTAGCGCTCAAGGCGATCAGCTCACAATCAATGCCTTGTCTACTTGGATATGAGAGCGGCGGATTCGATGGGTACCTACCCAATGCCGCTGCGAAATATTTGCCCTTCCATTGATGTTAACCCCAACTACGCTACCGTGCGATGTCATTAAATGTACCTAAGCATGCTGGAAATTCCTGTACTCACGGGATACTGAAATGGTCTTACACCACCTTGATCAGCACAGCATCATAAGAATTAGTGGTTGCTGTCCATTGTGTATTGGGCGTGCTGTGGAAGGTATATTTCCTCGTTTAATGCCTTTCAGCCTCATGGGACACACTCGTTTTCTTAGCCCATCTGCAATATCCTCTAGTTCTCCACAAAATGGCTGCATTGGAGTCTCACTGTCGTAGCTTTGAGATAGGTAGCCATATTATTGGTGCCTTCGTCCATATGTGATGCATAAAGGGGCTGCGCAAAGTATCACTCCTTCTAGACAATCTAAATTACACGGGCGGTTCTTCACTTCTAGTATAATTATATCAGCAACTCTAACTCCTGGAAGGTATCGGCCATAACTTCCCTAGTGGCTCCTTTGCCGGTGCCTGGATTATATTCGCAGCATCGATTAAAAGGCTGTGTTGGGAAGATACCGCTTTTAACTACGGCGGGCTCTCAGGTTAGGCCTGACAACTGAAATAAAGATCACCGTCGTCACGATTTCATTGATAATAACATAACCTCTCTCCCCAAAAATCCATACTACCTAGGTATACATTTTAAATTGAAAATGCCTTATCATCTCTTACCTCTTTTGATAGTGATGGATATCCAACTCAGAATTCGTCTATATCGCCCGTGACCTCTTCTCGTAGTGCCGTTTCTATTCATGCGGCCACTTATAGCCCCTATTCCAACGCTGCATCGACAACAGCTACCAACATACCTTTTAGAAAAACACCTTACGAATCTTTCTAATCTCCATGGACCAGCTCGGCAGCAAAATCGGGAATCCCACCGCCAGGAACGACAGGTCCAAAACTTATAAAGTCAAAACCCGAAGCGATAAGCGAAAACCTCAAGTTGACTGGTGGTGATGGTGGTGGTGGTGGTGGGAAATATGCGCCATCGTTCTCAGCATTGCTTTCATGTGCACTTTGGTGACGCTTCTAGCCAAGATGGACAACCTACCCCTTAGCATGGTTGGTGGCTTCCCTACGAGCCCAAAATCGCTCGTCGCTGCCCTCACCACCATAGCAAAGACGCCCGTACGGCGTGGTTGGATGGCGCTGCCCCTGACCGAGGTACTGCTGATTACTGTACTGCTCGTGGCCTCAATCAGCATCACGCGCAAACAACCTCTTCTCAGATCGTCGCTTGTTGGCCTGCTTACAAACAGGCTCGAGGGTTGGTCGGACGACGAGCTGCACGCACCCGAGCCTCAAACCAGAGAGAAGCTGGATGGTCTGGCGGATAAGATGTTAGCCAAGCTTGACGCTGACGATGTACGGCGCTTCAAATTTGTGGGAAAGTGATTTGATCGGGTCAATAGCAACGTAGGTTGGCATATTATATCCCGGTTTGAGTCAGTTAGTAACGTATATAGAGTTTCTTTGGGACGGATTATTTCTGGTCGATAGGGTGTTGGGGGCAATGCACCAATAAGAAGATGGATAATTCCTCCGGGCGTGTTTGTGAGCCTTGTGTGCACGTCATACCCAGCGCGGATGAGGGCAGCATGGGATTTATTATTCATTAGGTAGGTTACGAATCTCACGGAGATGTGGTGGGGATTATGCAGCAATAAAAAGGGGGGAAGAAAGGGTGGACGAACTGCCGGTAGGTGGGGAATCCGAGTCTCCGGCCTCGGGGGCGCGCTATAGCGATCGCGATAGGCTAAAACCTTACCCAGTAGACAGTAGAAATTAGTACCGGCCGAGGTAATCCGAGACCCCGACCTTGTAACTATCCCCTAGCTCTCCTGTCTCCACCCATTTCAACCATATTCTATAAAAGAACGTAACCCATTATATTGAGTGCTTTCTTGATAATCCGAAATATCTAGCCTCATCTCTTTGTATCATCCGTTACATCCAAAGGTTTAACTATGTCGTCCTTCTCTGTAAGCTATATCCCCCATCCGCTGTAGAGCTTGCTTGCCCCTTATTCGTCACAACTAACATCACCATCGTAGCGACTCGTTCGTTTCCTGGCCAAGAATGGCAGGACATACTATGGAGATGCCATCCTACCTGAGGGCGTAACAGACATTGCTAAGACCAAGCAAGCCCGTGTCATCAAGGGCGATATCTTTGGTAAGTATGAAGTCACCGACCAAGTCGCGGACGTCCGGTTGTTGCTGGCGCCACTTGCGCTGGAAGACGTCAAGACGGTCCGATGCCTGGGTCTAAACTACGCTTTACACGCAAAGGAGGTCCGTCATTCTTTTACCCTGATTATGCCTCTTCATTTTATGCTGATAATTCTTATCTAGGCTGGTCTGCCTTTGCCCAAATACCCAGTCCTGTTCGTAAGTGACGATAACTTCCCCGCCTTGTGCGACGATGCGGTGTTGACGAAGTTGTGTAGTACAAGCCAGTGACTTCCCTATCTGGGCCCACGGACCCTATCCCCGTGCACCCCATAGCACAGGAGGAGTTGGGACTGGACTACGAAGTCGAACTCATCATCGTGATCGGCAAGGAGGCCCGTGATGTTCCCGAATCTGAGGCTCTCGACTACGTGTTCGGCTACGCCGTCGGCAACGACGTCTCGCATCGTGACTGGCAAGTCGCGCGGGGTGGCGGCCAGTGGTCGCTCGGAAAGGGATTTGACGGCTGGGCGCCGTGGGGGCCCGGAATCGTGTCGAGCAACGTCATCAAGGACCCCCAGACGCTGCAGATTATCACCAGAGTAAACGGCAAGGTCGTGCAGGACAGCAACACGGCGGACCAGATCTTCAACGTAAAGCAGACCATTGCCTTCCTGAGCAGGGGCCACACGCTACTGCCCGGCGACCTCATCTGGACAGGAACACCGTCGGGCGTCGGGTTCGGCCGCAAGCCTCAGGTGTGGTTGGAGGATGGCGATGTTGTCGAGGTCGAGATGGAGGGTGTCGGAATTGTCACGAACAAGGTCGAGTTCACCAAGGAGAGCACTTCTAAGTTGTAAACAGTAGCATTTCTTGCTATAGAGATTGAAGATGATCTACATGGAGAGTACGCCAGTGGTCTGAGTAGAAGCTTGCGCAACTAAAGGCGCTTTATGGAATAAAGAAGTATACTACTTTTATCAACCTACCGTATGCCAACCGTTACCTAGCAATTGCAATATACAAAACACATGAGATTATGGTTCAACTCCATACGCTCAGTCATCCCTTCTAGTATGCCCGTCCCTCCCACTATGTTCCTTCGGGCACCATGACTACGTGCTCTACAGTTGGGAATCTGCTACGCCCTGAGTTTCGCATTCGTGCCGCGGAAGAAAGTAAACTACTTTGTTAAATATGCATATACATTTGAAAGACACCGTATTCGCTTAGGTTAGGAGGTCCGGCTGACTGCTGGTAAGGTTCTTCCGCGGTATAATTAGTGGGAGAGGCTGAAATGTGCCGAACCACGTATCCGCACCCTAGACTCCACCAACCTAGTGCCCGTGCCCACGTGGGGAGTCTTATTACATCAGATCTTGGGTCTATTTGCGCCGTAGATAGATGTCTCTTGGCGATTAAGGTCGATAAATTGGATTCTTATGTCCGAGATAGGAGCTACGGGAAGAATTCAACTTACATATATGAGTGTTAGCGCCCATGTCTTCTTTTTTTCTTGAATGATCCGAGGATCTAGCCCAAAGTGGGGGTAGCAAGATAAAAAACCAGCAAAAATACATCGACTCTATTTACGCCGAACCTTCACAATTCGTCTAAAAACATAAAAATATGAATATGAGAAAGGCCCCGCCGAGGATTGAACTCAGGTCTCAGGAAATTTGTTTCAAAATCCTGCGTGCTAACCACTACACTACGCGGCCGTACCAGTCATTGACCGGAGCTATCTGGATTAGCTTGTGGACCTCCTATCTTGTTTCATATACTAGTCCCACGAGGAAAAGCTGAATGCTCCAACTTGCCAGACGAGTGATCTGGTTTCTAGGCGGACATAGAGATCCTTCAATGAAAACTAGTCATCTAAGGTAATGCATTGAGAATATATAATATCAGAGTGCGTCTGAACTCGGCCTACTTAGGAAGCAAGGGATAGATACTTAAGGAAAGCACCGAAAATTCCCTTAGTATATCACGGAAGTTGGATCTTTGACAGGACAGTTGAACGCCTCCCTGAAAACCCGCGAGTTCTCTATCGTGCTCTTGACCGTGACGGCTGGAGGTGAGTGGACCAAGGACCGCCGCAAATTATTGTATCTTCTCCTTATTAGAAGTCATTCATCCATTTCTAGGTGAGTACCGGTTATCGTGAAGAACGCACGTTCTTCAAAGCTTGTGCAGGGGTCGAGGCCCATGGAATTAGAGCTCAAACGGCTATGTATGGTTACTAATGCTTGGAGGCATGACTACGAGAGACAGATCGAATTGTTCACGAGCGGCGCCATGATGGAAGATAACTCAATGAGAAGGTAATATGGTGTTTGTATATTTGTATTATGAATAAACTATTAGTTCACGGATTATATACGTGTAAAAACATCGTGGTTCTTGAATGTGTGAAGTCCTACTATCTGCTTGCGCTATAATGAAGAGTCTGTGTATAAGCCTCTAATGTGGTGCGATGGGTTCTGGGTGATTAAAATAAACTGAATGAAGTAGGGCTATTTATGATTGGTTCAGAGCTGAATGATGATAAGCTATAAATTGTATTTTGGTAATTGAAGTAGACGGGTTTGGGGTTGTTATAAATGTATTAGGTATTAGTTACTGACTTAAGGGGTAACCAAGCTGCGAGATTATTCGATGACGTTGTATACCTATGGGCAGGACTCATTCCCATGCACTGATAAGTCACGCGGCGTATGTGACCTGACTATATTATATCTCTTGAGGCTGATAAATATGCATTGTAGTCTCATCATGACTAGCGTCGCCGCCATCATGATTGCTGATCGTGAGATCTGTCACTTGCCTCCTTCTGTTTGTTTCATGTTTTAATCGCACCATGGAGTACTTTGCCATTAAGAGCAACGTCTTCATAACTTGGCTATGTAACCTAAGGAAGTCGAGTACCTACCTAGGTACTATCGCTACCGTGAGGGCTGGAACATCCAAGCTTTGATTGTATATGTTATGGATATTGCTCTCCCATTCTACGAAGTTATTGTATCCCATGGTGCGAAAAGTATGAAAAACGTTGACCTCGAACTCTACTATCTCGGCTGGCTACAATCCTTCAATTTGTATGTTGCTATCTGCAAAGCTTGGCCCGATCCAAACCAGCGCGCTATCCAGGAACGAAGTTTGTCCGGCTGGGTCACTAGCTCAGGATAGCTGCCGCCATGGGCGCCGATGGCGTTCCGTCTGGTGATTATGCTTCTGTTGCGTGAGACGAGGACGGGACCTCGTCGTTGAAGGTCTACTTTACCCCTATGTAGGTTAACGGGGTTTACTACGCTTTGCCCGGGGTAGGTGGTCACCTATGGCTCACTTGCTAGCATCGATTGCTACCATATAATCTAGCAACACGGATGATATACTACAATCAGATTAGAATAACTTCTGCTGCATCTGTCTGCTTGTGAATCGGGCCGCCAGTGTGAACACGATTGGTCGTCCCCTTAGGTACTCCGGTAGTGATGGTCATAGCGAGAGTCTGCTGTTGTTTACTTGGAGAGGGTTGGGTGTAGTCAACAGATTCGATTAAACAACTTGTTTTGAACCCTCTCATGGTCAACGGTAGGCGAATTGCTGCTTATAATCCTGACGATTGGAAAGGGGATTATGAATCGATATGCGGTAGTAGCTACAGGTCAGATGTCGGTTCTAACCTTCAACCGAGCACGATCCATCGAATGTTCCATACAACTCCGGTCCAAGTCATCGTGGCAGTTCACGTCGAACCGTGCTTAGATCTGAGGGGTTAGAGAAGCTATATACCAGCCATTATCAGATAATAGGTGTAGATTATGCTTGTTCTATGAATCTTATCTGCGAATCCCGTGCGAATTTAGAAATCTCCTGTTTCTGACTAATAGCACTCGGTGGCTGTGCCGGGAGTGACTCACAAAGTGAGCATTCCGCCATTATATATTTATGGTAATCTTCATGCAACGTTGGATTTTCAATGTATCATCAAGTCCGTTATATTGAAGGTGCTATTACGCGGCTAGGCTACATTAACCAAATAAACCAGGCCCGCTCAGAATAGAGTCCCATCACCTAGAATTACAATAGGACTTGACTTGGTCTGCGGGCGAAACTTGGCAGCGAGTTCACGACCTCCTTTCCACGTCCCCGCCTCTAACATCTGTGCCATACTGAGTTCTACGCCTAGCTTGGCGAAATGTGCTGATATGAGTTTGTATAGCTCGTCTAGTAAAGCCACTGTTAACGCTCTCCATTCGATGATCGTATCAGACGATGCCGAGAAGGCAGGTAAGTCTTGGCCGGGGGGAGTATGTTCCTTGGCGAGCTCTGGCTTCAATTTCAAGGCACCAAGATCGACGAAGAGTCCACCATTGCGATACTCGGGAAGCCCTGTGCCTAATTGCGCGTTGACCACTTGAAAGCCCAGTACACGCACGAACGGCACCATAAGTGAATAGCCGAGCCACTGTGTTAATTTGTGAAATGGTTGAATGATATCCGCCTCGCGACCATTTTTCGCGTTGGAAGAGAGAGCTTTGAGTGGCCATGCGTCTCCCAGGGGGAACCCTTCAACGCGCGTCCGATCTGCTGGCCAGGATGGTACTAGAATTTGCTGCAGCGTTGACCAGAGCACTTCATAGTCGATGGTTATGGCGACACCCGAGAGGCCCGTCAGATAATCTATGGAGTGGTTTAGCAGAATACCCCGTGTTTAGCTAGCATGCATACATACCGACGAGATTGCCAGGCCTGCCCGTGGGACCTACAATATCCTTCAACCGAAGGAGTGAATCGCCAACACTATTCAACAATTTCACGCGTGACGAGACACCGATGAGAGGGTTTTCTGAAGTAATCTGAAAGCCTTGGCAGAAGACGTCGTCGGTGAGGTTGATAAGCCCCGCAGCTGTGAGTCAACGTCAGTACCTGGAAACGGAACTTCAACAAGACGACGGAGAGGGTTTATATGCAGCATACCGTCGACCCTCGGGGCTCCAGACTCCTGGCTAAAGTCTCCCGACTTGAACATGTATAGCGAAGCCACAGCTATGCCCTCGCTGCGATTGTACACCTGGCCACTACTGGGTTCCACGTACTTCCAGGTGTCGCCCGCGCCGGCATCGAGCAATACTGACACGAAGAACAGGTCAATCAGACGTCTGGTAAGCTCCATCTTGTCGCAACCTTCTTTGGTCCACTGGTCTAGCAATGAATCCACGCGGGTGACTCCGCCGACCTCGAAGTGTTGCCAGCGGCCATGGGGCGGGATGCTTGTAAAGCGGTCGGGACCGAAATCTCGCTGTCCACAACTGTTACCAAGCTGCATAGAAATGACGGGGGCAATTCAAATCCTACATCGATCACCGATATAACGAAATCTGCTACAGCGGACATGCGCTGTTCGTCGTAATCGAAGCTGTGGAGCCGGCCATTTCTGGCAGCCTCAAAGACAATTCGTGACCGCTCGCGAATAGCTTGAAGGCTGAGAAGATAAGCAATATCAGGGGACGGAGCCCAGGACATTGTCCGAGACATCCTGGGAGCTGGTGCTATGGTGTCGTTGAAAGTTTTGTCTAGATGTTGTGATGATAGCCTGATTCCGCGAACGGGTTTACCACTAGATGGACTGGGAGGTCGAATAACCCGCGTCAGTCGAATGGAGCCTATATCCCTTCATTCACGTACTTCTGAGTCTAGTGGACTAGTGTGGTACTTGTCTCAGCTTCTAGGTCGCCCTTACAGATGAGAAGTGTGTCTGTACATAAGGTTGGCCGTTCCGCTCTGTTGACGGATCCCCGACGTCGGGCAGAGTCGGGCAGCTATGTAGTGACGCCGGGCTCGGCAACGGGAAGCCGGAAATCGATGTAACGGATACCAATGAATGAATAACGGATCTAATTGGTACTTAACTTCCATACTTGAATATCTGGTGATTAACCTTATCTATGTCCCTTATCGGTGTCTTGTTAGCACTGATATCGTATTATTCAATAATTAGCTCGCATCGTTCCTATCGTGGTTCTTCAATCCTCACACATCGCGCCTTAGGTGTGATGACGACGAGAAGGGTACGCAGAGTAATAGTATTCCATCATGTACCTAAAGTTGTAGTAGTTGCTAAATGATGCGTAGGTGAGTTTCTTGGGCCACTCAGTGCCCATCTTTGTACCATTTCTTTTTATTCCTCCCCTTTCTCTTCTCAAGTTAAGATTTCTTACACTTCCATCATTTTTAAAACCCCGAACTCAAGACGAAAAGTAAGGATTGGGTAATTGATCAGATAATCTTCTTGTGTCTCATCGCTAGCAAGATCAGTCTTGAGGCAGCTGCGAACGTATGGCCAGAGAGGACTCGATTCGTTACCGGTTACTATAGACCCCGAGCTTGAAATGGCTGTTGTCGACAAGAGCCCTTTGGATGCGCTGATCACGGCAAGCACCCTGCCATTACTGGTGGAGGCTCGGTCATGCACTAAAATTAGACAGTTCGACTTTAGCCCTACGATTGTTGAAGTTATCCGAATGACACATCATGGCGAATCGTGAGTAAACTCGACATCGTTGGGTGTATTCCGTATCCTGACTCTCGCGTAGCATATCAATGCTCTTCACCTAGTTGATATATACGTCTTGACCATTCTTCCCTCGAAATCTAGGTAGTATTTGGGTCAGAGTTGAGGCGATATTCTGTAAACAAGAGATTTTGACACTGAAATGACCTCTAAATATCACATGAAAATGAAAGGAAATAAAGACCCTGGGAGATACATGCAGGATAACCTTGTCTTAATGTTACTAATCTGACGTAATTGGCCCGGCATGTTGTACCAGCACTACCCCGGCAGCCCGGCTCCAGCTCTCAAGCCGAGAAATAGAGACATGTGCAATGCCAAGACCGACTCTACCTACACCCATACAACCAACCTTCAGCCATTGTGCCGGGAGTTGCAAACCTGTAGTTTTCCTACCCACATCATAACCATCGTCTGTCTTCCGGCATTTTCTAATATAGAACTCGTATCAATGGTCCGGTAGCGTACTCCGACATTCCCAATTTCTCCAACCCGGCGCTCCCGTTCGTTCCCTCGGTGCGCTCTTTGCGCCCGCTCGTAACAACCGAGCCGAACCGACTTCTCACCTCGCTCTCCACCCGCGCATCTTCTCCCGCAATTCCTCGTAACGACGTAACGAGCCGACCCGAAGCGAAAGAGAAAATAAATTAAAAACAATGGCGGACACGATAGCAACGGCGAAGGCCGCGCTCGAGAAAATCGTCCTCAACCCGGCGCATCACGACCTGCTGGCCGTGGTAAAGGCAGCGCGGAACGGCGCGGTCTACGGGGCCAAGGTTCGGCTCCCGCACGCGCTGGTCATGGTGCTCCTGTTCCGGCCGGGTACGCTCCGGCAGAAGCTCTCGCTCGTCTTCCGCGCGACGCGCACGCACGCGCGGAACCTGGCGCGGTTCGCCTTCATCTACAAGCTGACGTGCTACGTGCTCAAGCACTACGGGGCGACGCCGGGCAAGGAGGGCCGGTACGACTCGTTCGTCGCGGGCCTGCTGGGCGGGTACGTGGTGTTCGGGGGCCGCTCGAGGAAGAGCGGCAAGATCTCGAGCGTCAACCAGCAGATCGTCGTCTACGTGTTCGCGCGCGTGGTGCTGGCGCTGGCGCGGCTCGCCGTCAAGCCCGAGGGCGGCACCGGCCTGCCGCTGGTGTCGCGCGAGCGCGTCTCCGCGCGCATCTCCCACTACGCGTGGCCAGTCTTCGCCGCGACGAGCTGGGCTGCCGTCATGCACCTCTTCCGCTACCACCCCGACGACCTCCAGCCGTCGCTCCGCAGCAGCATGACGTACATCTACCAGCAGTCCGACCATTGGGACAGTCTAAGAAATTTCATCTGGCACAATAAATAGACACGTCAGGAGTAGACGATGACCGGGGATAAATAGAATAAGTGATTGGGTAGAGTCGGTGATGCTGGAGTTATGAGGTTTGGGGAAAAGGGCGAGGTGAAGTGAGCTTCGCCGTTACGACCTATAACATTAAAGGCGTTCACAGTTGGCTTTTTGTATTCCATACAGACTTAGGTGTACATATATAGCATGGACAGCAAATAGTCCGCAATTACGAAATGGTGCGTGCAGGAAGTACGCGACATACTCCAGATACCTATGCTGAACCGTAACGATGTTCTATAAACTCCATACAGGTTTTAAGGAAGGGGTATCTTTGAATATTTGTGCTTAGCCTATTCCATTTTATCTATACCTTACAAGTGCTTCCATCCGTTTGACCACATAATTTGCATCTCGTTGATGAGACATGCCTCTCCCGGCTCGTATCGTGGTAGGTCCCCATCTGGCGTCTCGAGCTGCCATTGCTCTAACCTGCTGCGAACTACCCGATTCTCCAATTGACTCTGAAGGCCAACGCGCCAGCTCATAAATCGATTGATCCAAGCGCCTACTACTGTCCAGAAAGGGTTGGGAAAGCGGTTTGTCCTGATCTGATAATATGCATTGACACCGTATGCGACGCGGACGTTCGGGTTCAACCATACCCCCTTCTCGGACGTGAGGTAGTTGTCTGCATGAATCAGACAACATTCCGAACCTTCAAGATGCAGATCCGCTAGAGTATCATCAATGCCACGGAACTGCAGTGGTGGGTTGGCATAGAATGGGGCCGAGTCGAACACTACAATTCCATTCCAGCAAGATGTTACACGGATGGGCGCGTTGAGCTCGGCAGATGCTCTCGATGTGGGAGATTGGAACCATGGCCAATAAAGAGACACAGTCTTTAGGCCCAAGTCATCTCGAAGGGCAAATGTGTCGTAGTATAAAGGAGATACTTTATAATCCATAGAGCACGCTGCCGCGTAGTTGTTATCTCGGGTATTGAGCAGCGTGACAATATCCTCGACCTGGATCAATTGTTAGCGGCTAATATTACCCAAGCAAGTTCGGATCGAGCTGAGCCTTACGTCGAATACAACATCGTTTAGCCAGAGAACCTTATCGAACCTTCTTCCTTCGCTCTGCAACCGCTTAAGTGGCGCCATGGCCTGGTTGCGCACGTTGGCGAGGTACGGGATGCGCCGCAGCTCGAATTGACTTTCGGCAACGTTCCAGATCCATCCCGGCTCCCGCGTATTTGGCGGCGGCCGCGTGTCGATCTCCTCCAATTGCTCCCAGACCGTCAGGCCTAGGCTGACCGTATTGGATGCGCGCCGCACGTCAAGGGATGCCTTTAAATCCATCAACGCCTCTTTCGTCTCATCCTGGGAACCCGACTCGACCGCCGACACGTGGACGTTCTCGGCGCCTAGGAAGTCGACAAGATCCAGCACCGCCTGGTTCCATGCCGATCTCTGTATTATCTCCGTATTACGATGTACCGACGCAATGAAGACGGAGATATTACCCGTGGGCGAGGAGAATAGGGATCGTCGATCAACGTCTAAATTGGCGCGATGGGTGTCGGGACGGCGGCGTATGAGGAATAAGGCGTCGATGAAGAAGAGGAAGAACAGAACAATGAGGATCGGGCGCAGATAATTACGCCTGAAGCGGCGGTATTTGGGGAGCATCTAGAACGGAGTTCCTTTGCTGGTGCGGGAGTTGTTCGCGAGATTGAAGGAAAGACAGCGAGGGAACGAATGGCGGATTCTAGCAATGCTATGGCATTCTCGATCGAACAAATGCCTTTTTCTCCTTCCAGCCCCGTTCTGGATGAAGCAAGTAAGGGAGAAGGATCATGAGGTTTATCGACAACCACCTACTGCAAGGCTGCCGTAGTATTGAAGAGGAGGAGGTAGGATAAGAATAGAATAAGGGGTTGCGTATAGTTTAGATATGTAAGGACGCGTAGTGCTCGGCATGGAAGACCAACGAGATTGAAGACGTCGGAGTTTCGATGGGGCTTCCTAGGGAGCTGCGCCAGTGGGTAGCAGCGAGCCCCTGGCAGCTCTTCACGGCTCTGTTTAGGAGCTAGCGCTTGCTTGCAGAATCGGGCGCTGTACCTACACCGTTATTTTTAGCAGGGAGTTTAGAGGCAATGCCATCCCGAGTTTACAAGTTGCTATTCCGTATTACCCAAGTTATGCACAGGCAAATGAAGTACAACTTCTCGATACAGGTACTTGGGTAAGACCACACTATAATTTAAAATATCGTGTTTTATCCTCGATAATAATGGTTGTTTATGAGATCTTAAGGCGGATGAATAAATGGCTAACCTACAGACTTTGTCGGGTTTGCGGTTACCCACCTATCTAACCTACCGGATTAGATTGAGTGACGCCATTGGGATGGTTCAGCAATATAATCGCTTCCAAGGTTATGTGGAGGGGTAACTCCATTACATAACATACCTCTTTAGGTACTTTGTTAACTCCGTACTTACACACATGCAATCGTTCCTAATACTAGGACGGGAAGGAATTCTCCTCCTCATTTTTATCATCTTTCGAGTCAAGTGTGCCATTAGAGCTTGCTGGATCTAGAGAATGGCATCGCAGAGCAGACTTCCAGAGGCAGCCGAGGAGGGGTTTAAAGATGCTGCCTCGTACGACGCATTTCGTCCTTCCTACCCGCCAGAGGCAGTCCAGGCCTTCCTTGAGAGATTAAAGATCGCCGAGCAAGACGAAGCCAAGATCGTTGAGATCGCTTCGGGAACTGGCAAGTTTACGGAACTGCTGGCTCAGCGACCTGAGAGATTCACCGTCAAGGCGATCGAGCCTCATGCCGGTATGAGAGATAAGCTTGGGCAAAAGGACCTGAAAGGTATCCAAGTCATCGATGGCAAGGCCGACAAGATGCCGGTCGAGGATGAGTGGGGCGATGCATGCATTGCGGCTCAGGTGGGTGATGGGCTGTTAGTATAAAATCTGTGAAAGCTGAAGCTGACTTTTCTGTAGGCATTTCATTGGTTAGTAACAAGATCGACGGCTCCTTAGAGAAATCTCAACTTATATCATATCTCAAGGTTCGCTACTCAGGAGTCATTGAAGGAGATTGAGCGCGTTCTTAGGCCAGGTGCCGTATTCGGTGGCATATGGAACATTGAAGATTGTAGACCTACCTTGGATAATTCCAAAGAGTATTGGTGACTGCAACCGGCTAACAAGCAATCTAGACAATAAGCCGAAGGATTGGGAAGCAACTACGAAGTGGGAACAGAAGCTGAACGATTTCGTATTTTCCCTAGATGATGGCCTTCCCCGTTTCAGACATCAGGTAAAATCGACTGCCTCTTCGCGAGAAGAAACGTTAGGATGTAACTAATTCTTCGGCTGCTCTAGAAATGGAAGGAAGTATTCGATCAACATTTACCAACCAACCCGGTTCAAGTCATCAAAGACACCTTTACCAATAGCCTCCCCAGTTTCAGCCTTCCGCTTGGAGAGGCTAGTACGAAGTGGACGGTCTGGTTGAGTGAAGAAGCCTTATCTTCGAGGCTGAATACCCTGAGCCAGATTGCGGTCCTGGACGGGGAAGATCGGGAGGCTTTTGTGAAGCTATTCAATGAGATAATTCGGGAGGACGATGTTGAACGAAATGAGAAAGGCGAAATCGCTGTACATGGCCAAACGTTCTTTTTCTGGACGGATAGACTATAGATGTGCGGAGACGAGGACTTGAGTCTCATTACTTCCAGGCAGTCATAACTCTAGCTTAGCCGGTCTATGTGATCCACCACGAAGGGCGGTGTGGATTCATAATTCTAGACTGCATCTGATTCTCATTGAGGTGGTGATAGAAATATCCCCAGCTTATCCCGTAAAACAATAGTAGTCTTGCGTCTTTGAGGTCCCCACAGGCAGCTTAAAAACTTTGTGGCCACGACCCCCGACAACTAAGGTGATAGTTACCTATCATGAGTCGGCTGAGATATACATGACTTAAACAAATTATTAGCAGACGTATAAGAACCATTTATAGATATACTTACCATTGTTGCCTCTTACGAAAGCATCTCCGTAGTTTCTTCGTTTTACTCCGTTGACGTACTCTTCGGTCTTTTCCAGAGCAATGTTCATATATCCGTCAACGGACTGCAACTCGCCTACAGGTAATGTATCAGCAAAGCTCCATGTGATGTATATGTCCGAGAAAAGAGGTATCCTTCTACTAACCTCTGTAAACGACGCCTGAATTTAGTTTGACGGTGACTGGATTGCCAATGATATCAGAGAGAAACCCAGAAGGGTCTTTGCCCTCTCCTTGGGCGGCTGTTGTTGATGTGCCGTTTTCCATGACGATAGTGCCGAGGAGTTTTTGAGATGTGGGACGGAAATGGTTGACGGTTGATGAATGATTTGGGCTTTAGGTGAGGTTCTAGAGCCAACCTCTATCTGCATTTGGAGGGGAAACGTGGGGCTGACCAGGTACTTGTACATTGTACCTCGCTTTTCTCACAGTGAACGTGTGGGGGGATACGGACGCGTTAAGTGCACATTAAAAGAATACGCGTCCTCGTACCTACCAGGTACCCTAAATAATCTCGTGATGCCGCCATAATGAATTTCTTAACCTCGACTCTTTGTCTTTGTTCTTACGTCGCTCCGCCTTTTCCGACTAATTTGTTTACACGAAGTGTTGTCGTATAGCACCTTTTGAGTGACATTTGCGAAACTTCTTATTCTGACTCCATCCTAGTTGTTTCTTATATATCTCTTGATTAATCTGTTTTTCCCTGTGCGCTCGCGCAGTAAGGCTGCGCATTTTAACCATCGACAAATTTCATCCCACCCACCTCTCGCGCAGCAAATAATGGGGGATACACAACCACCCTCTCCGGCAAAGAGAAAGCTCCCTTTCAAGCGCACCGTCAGGCGCAAGTCGAGCGAAGTTGCCAATGACGATGGCCTTTCCCTTTTCAAACGTTCCGGTGACTTTTTCGAGGAGCAGCAGAGATTAGCTCAAGAAAAGGCGGAGGCAGAAAAGGCGGCAAGGGAAGCGAAGGCGGCAAGAAGGGAGCAGGAACGAAAGGAACGCCTAGCCCGGGAGGAGCAAGCCAAAGAGGTTGCTCGCAATAATGAATCCGCTAAGAAACGGCGTCGTTCATCGATTTCCGACGATGCGGAAGAGCACGATAGCGACAGTGGCCTCCTCGACACCAGCTCGGCAAAGCGACAAAAGTCACCTTCGGCACCGCGCACACCCACCTCAAAGCGACAAAACTCGTTTGTGGATAATACGAAGGGATCAGGAGGGCGGCTTACACGCTCACAATCACGAAAGACGGGTACGCCAGTGATCTCACTGGAGGACGAGGACGATGATGATCCCGAGGCTGTGATATCTCCGACCAAGCGGTCAAAGACAAGAAGAATGCCCGAGATACTCGAGCTAGAACCTGCTTCCCGAATGCGAAATCGCAAAATAGATCAAGACGTGATCGCATTGGATGATGATAGCGACACTCAGTTCGATATAGCCGAGGGACGAAAAGAAGGGGAAAAGGAAGAGAAAAAGGAAGAAGACCCGTCTGAATACTACGTTCGGCTAGCTATGGAACGGGCACGGAAAGCGAAAGAAGAGCGCGAGGCTAGAGAAAACGGGACCGGCGAAATTGCAGAAGACCCAGTCGTATCGATCCTTATCCATTCGCATCTGGAAGGCATCCACACCTTGATGTTTCGGCGCAAGTTGTCACAGCAGCTGACAGTGGTGTATAATACATGGGTCGAGCAGCAGGTGGCAAAGCACAGTGTGATATCCCGACCAATTCTCCAGGACATGTTCTTTACCTGGAAGGGAAACAAAGTATACCCTAATACATCGTTGCGGACATTAGGCATCAAACCCGAGCAGGATGGGAATCTGTATCCAAGCTGGAAAAGCGACCAGGAAGGATACCACGGGCGAGACAGAGTGCTCTTCGAGGCATGGACGCAGGAACTCTATGAAGAATATCTGGAAGAGAAAAGGAGGCAACGGTTGCGGGATAAGGGTGAGTTGCTGGATGACGAGGAACCGGGAGAAAAGCAAGAGTCAGAACAGCCGGAGAACTCCCAGGCAGACAAGAAGATCCGAGTCCAGTTCAAGGCAAAGAACGCCCCTGTTAAAAACGCGACGGTGCGCTCTAGCACTACCGCTGCCCAACTAGTCAAGGTGTATCGGCGGCTAGCTGAAATACCAGAGAACATGACAATCGAGCTTCGGTGGGACGGCGAAGTCCTGGAGCCGGACACTACGGTAGAGGAGGCCGATATTGAAGATATGGACTCGATTGAGGTTCACGTCAAGTAAGAGATGGAGCAAAACCGTCGCCGAAACAAAAGGAGCATTTGCTGACTTTGTGGACGAGACATTGGGAGTTGGGCTATTTATCGAGGCTTAGCGGGCAAAGAGGAACAACGCATACGATTGACGAATGTTTTATCACAAAACAAAATGATATATATCACTCTAGCTTATGATACCCGTAGGAGGCTTCATGGCTCCTCTTAAGAGACTTATCGTGTCTCGTACCTAAAGTGCAAGATCCCCTTGACTCCACAAACTCCTTTCCGATGAGATGCAAATTTGACAAGCTGAGACTAGAATCTCTCCTTCATTCTCGAGGACACGGTCCGCAAATTGTTGTACACCTTGCCGGGAGGTTTACCCAATATTAGACTCACGATCGACTCGCGAGCTATGTGGATATTCTTGAAGCCTGTAGGTTAAGTGTAAGTAGGTCTGTGTCCAGCAATCAACGGAGACAAAGTGCGGTTCAACAAACCTCCCAGGATATGGATCTTGGAGTCCGCCAAGACAACTCTCGTCCTCGAGGCATTTTCGATTGCGAACTTCGTCTTGCCATCCTTTCCGGCAATTCGGCCGATGGCACGGGCCAAGTGGTCTCCGTTCAACGTCTTCACATCCTTGACCTCGAAGGTCTCGATATACAGATCGTCCAGCCGCAACAGAGCAATAGCATCGTCGACATCGAAGCCCAGTGCGAAAGCGCGCACGAAATCCTCGCCTTTCTGGAGAGCGCCAGCGTCCGTAGTGTGTTTCGAGGTGCGGAGCTCCACTCGCTTGTTCTTGACGTTCATGCGCACTTGTAGCTTGAGGTGCTCGACGAGCGGCGGGTAGATCTTGGGCCATGCGTTCTTGAGGGGTGTGAATCGGTGAGGCGGGATGGGTACTTTACGGCTTTGGATGTGTGCTGCTTGGTCCTACATCGCGGGTCAGAAGGTCAGTAAAAGGAGGCGAAATTAAAAGCAGCAAAGCAGAGAGAGATAATACATACAATATTCTGTACGGGCGCAAAATGCGGCTTGTCTTCTTCGTCAATCTCCATCTCCCCGTCTCCTCTCATCTGTACTGGCCGAAGAACCGCGTTTGCATCCTCGGGCAACTCGTTCATCCCCTCCAGCGCAAAGTCTTCATTCTGATCGGCTTCCGGGAGAATGTCGGTCGGCGGGGTGTTGTCGACCTGCTTGAGCAGGGCTGTTGGCGCAGGCATTTTGTGGTGTTATATCAACGCGTTTGAAGAGGTATAGATACAAGATGCGGTATTGAAGAGCTATGGATCGTGAAGGTTGATTAGAAGCGGTATGCCTAAATTTCTTGCCTTCAGATTTGCGATATTCTCCCAGCACCAGAAAAAAACGGCTGTTGATCTTTTGGTGGGCTGTATTTTGTTATCGATAAAGAAACTTCAAGTCCCTTAGGTCCATATGGAGTAAAGCACAGTGGCGCCCATTAGTGGGGTTATTAGGCTGGAGGGACGGCGATAAACCTAAGGCTAGGTGAGCTAGGCCTGCTAGGCTGGCTAGGGTGCCGTGTTAGCGCCGGTGGTGCAGGTGTTACAGGGCAAAGTACTGATGTGCTAATGACGACTTTTTCAAGCTTGAAAGCCAAGCAAATTCTTGGAATGGAATTTCATGCTCCATGTCCTCACACCCACCGCCTAACAACCGCCCGCATGCGTCGTGCCCCTCGAGTTGTTAGTATTAGAGACAGAAAGATGAATGTCGCCTAGGTTATCATTTCTACCAGCTAGACTATAGATCTCAACTCTGTGTTGATCTGCTATTTCTGTTGGGCATCCATTGGTGTTTTATTCTGGTTCTAGGCTTAAACCCCATCCGTGCTATCACCATGAACTTGCACAATGTCTTCGGCAGCTAGGTCTAAGGTGTTAGGCCAGGGACGTCACGTCTGGCGATCCTTCTACGAGTTACTTGATCCGTCTACCTCCAAGTTATCGCCGAGGCGGAATCCAGCTAATCCTCTTGGTCCGCACCATACCAATCATACTGCAACCTATTTCTCGTCGGCATGGCCACGGTCATCAAATGCCCCAGGGCCCTTCGGCCAAGCACGGAGGGCCTACAGCACCAATCTTCGCAGTAAATTCACTTCCAGCGGGCTTTTACTCATCGGCATTGCTTCGCCCTCGTCAACTACTTCCACGGTCGCGGCGACATGCTCAGCTGTTGCAGATTCTGCCGTTCTCGGAGGCATGAGTAAAACATCCAATGTCAGCAAGTTAGCGAGACAGGCGTGGAGAAGAGACATACATACGGGTCATAGCCGTACACCTAGGGTTCACCGAAGAAATAAGACCTCCAAGTCGAACGCCGAGAGAAATTCAGCAGCAGCTCAACAGAAGAATGCACCCCAGCCGCAAGCAACTCCAAAGTCGAAGCCCGATGCGAAGCCGGTCGAAGGCGAACCAACACCCGCCTCCATGTCGAAATACTTTCATCTGCCCGCCATGCCGCACCTGCCGCATCGACCGACAAAGGAGGAGTTTCTAGCTGCAGCGAATGGCTTCTGGCAGCGGCTGAAGGTCCGGTTTAAATGGTTTTCTATCAGAAGCATGCGGCCGTGGAATATAGATGAGTGGGGTGCTTTTGTCTCCTGGTTCCTTTTTGGGCACCTGGTCTGGATTCTGGTCGGCACCACTACATTCTTCTCACTTGCTATCCTATTCATCAATACTGTCTTTGCTCAAGGTAAGGGCTGGCACCGCTTCCTTGAAAAGATATAGCTGGGCTAATCAATGTAGAAACCCTTGCGAAGTGGATTGGCGACTACCTAACCGAATCGGCTGGTCTAACAGTTGTTTTTGAGTCTGCCATCGTTCCCAAGTGGAAGGATGGGGTCATCTCCTTTAAGAATGTGTTCGTGTCGCGAAGACCTGGCCAGAAGAAATCATCCGTTAGTAAGGGATCTTCCTCCAATGCTGCGGCGGTTGCTGCTGCCGAGAGAGGGACCGATAAAGAGGCCCAGGTTGTTGAGGTGGACGATGGAAATTATACACAGTTCGACGTTACACTGAATACTGTAAATGTCACACTTTCATTCGTAAAGTGGTGGAGCGGCAAGGGGCTGCTGAAAGACGTTGAGATTAAAGGCGTTCGAGGAGTTATGGATAGAACGCATGTAAGGTGGACCAACCAGCATGTTGACCCCTTATCATACCGACATGAACATAACCCAGGCGACTTCGAGATCGATTCCTTCAAGTTGGAAGATTTGCTTGTCACTATTCACCAGCCCGGGGGATTCCGACCATTTTCCGTGAGCATATACTCCTGCGAACTTCCCCAGCTAAGAAGACAGTTTTTATTCTATGACTTCTTATCTGCTACTCACATGTCCGGATCTTATGACGGATCGCTCTTCACGATACATCCTCGCCAAATTCACGGTGTCCCCGTCGGCCGCGAGCACGCATCCGATCCGTTAGGCGAACCGGATGCCTGGAAAAAATTTAGCCGTATTCGGATAGATGGACTGAAGATCGACCACCTCAATCGCGGAGTCGAGGGCCCTTTCGGTTGGATATACGAAGGCAACGTCGACATCGTATCCGATATCAGATTCCCAGCTGAGGACGATGACAGCATCGCCAAGGTGATGTCCGAATTCTACGACAAGCTAGAAGAAGCGGTCACATCGAACCGCTACCTCCATATTCTCGACAAGCCCCGTCGGGACGAGGAGATCCTATTTAGTGCTCCAAATCATTTACAATCCGATGATATTTCCGAAAATACACAGACTACAACCACACAGACGCTTTCAGAGCCAGTTCCCGAGAGCAGCCCAGGCGAGACGGCAATATCAACGGCCGAAGATGCAGAAGAGAAGCCGCCGCGTTATCTTGTGATGGATCTTCGTATCCATCTCAACGACGTAAAAGCTTCGGTGCCTGTTTTCACTTCGAATCTATCATACGTAAACCAGGCGCTTGTAAGGCCTATCGTGGCATATATCAACGCGAAGCGTACCTACATCCCGATCACCTGCCGCATCGTCAAGCGTGCCTCCGACTTTGATGGCTCCTGGACCATCCACGACTGCGGGCTCATGGATGACGCCTCGGCCGAAGTGTACGCGGCATTCGCCCGCGACGTGGAGGACCAACAGAGTCGTGTTCGACGGCTCAGGAAGGTCGGCTTCTGGACCCTCAGTCTGGCTGTCCATGCCCTATTTATGGGTATGGCTGGAAATGTCATTTAAACCACCTCAGTACATTACCTCTCCCCCCCTTTCTCTGTAAATAAATGATCAGCGGTATGAACTATATGACGATATGGATGCGAACACATGCATAGAAAAGCGGCTCTGTTTGGGGTGGCATGGCTCGGCAAGATGGGTATGGAAAATCACGGCGTTCTTGGGTGTTCTGGTAGAGAGGGGTGGTGTTGGGTTTTAGTTGCGACGGTGACGGATTGGCATCGTCCTCGAGTCCGGAAATACCCCCCTTAGGCATAGAAATATACAAAAGCATCAAAGGTATTGCTCAGATCTGCTACCTTTGATGTGGATTCGTCTCACAATTACTAAGAAATTATTTTTCATTACAAATCACAAAGGCTTATTCCGTACGGCACATGCATATCATCCGCTGGAGTTGTTTATGGGTCCTTCGTGTTCAATTAATGGATGGCCAAATACAGCAGTTTGCCTAGGGGAAATTTTCAATTCTTGTAGTTTCCATTCCCAAGACGTATTTCCCGTTGAACAGACTCAATAACCCTAAACGATTGCTGGCACACAACTGTAAGAGGCCACCGACGATACGGCGCGGCTGAGTCCACAGCACCATGCAAGCCAGTCTCCCATTAAAGCCTTTTTCGGTGAAGCTCCAACCTGGTCGTCCATGTAAGGCACCAACCAGTCTTTTGGCCTGGCCGTCGCCATTCCAGTTCAAAGTCTCGGCTCCAGCAGCTATAGAGAAGCCGAGGGGAGGGTTTAAAGAGCAAGAGGGTAAGGGGCAGGTGAATAACCAGATGACTAGCATCTGTAGTCTATAGCCACATTGCAAGGTCTCAGATCGTCATGAGCTTGGGTATCACTCCTCCAGGGTATCGCAGTATCGGCTAAGATTCGGCTAGAGTTGTGGCTTTTCACATGAAGTCATCACTAGATAGAATGTTAGCCTACAATCGTAATGCTTGAACGAATGAAATGATCAGTCAACCTACTCTCCAAAGTCATCGTCATAGGTGCCGACATCGGTGGTGTTGGCGCGATTCGTTACTAGGGTGGTCTTGGTCTTCTGAGCTTTCGTCTTCTTGCCGCCTTTCTCGGAGGCCTTCTCCTCTTTCATCTTCTCGTTACTCAGGGCAGTTAAAGTGCTCGCAATCTTTTTGATCTGATCGCTAGGCAGATCCTTGGACAGTTGCTTAGCAAATTCCTGGAGGAATAAGGTGTAGTGCGCCTTCTTGTGGTTAGCACCAATGATGGGGACGACCGTATTTCGGAGGTTCTCAAACTGCGTCTTGGTCTGAGGGCTGAAGAGGGGGAGTGAACTGAGATCGACTGTCTTTGTCGGGTCGTTGGGATCGATAGGAACGGCGGAACCAACGGTGGTGGCCTTGCGGCCATTGCTAAGACCAATACCGGCATTGCCGAATAGATCCTCGGCGTGCTTCAGGTCAGATTCCTTCTCAGTGCGTCGTATACGTTCACGGCGCTCAGCCTCATCCTCGTCCTCCTCAGATTCATCAGATTCCGCTAATCTGCGGGCTCGTTCAGCCTTATGCTCGGCGATTCGTTGGGCTTTGGATTTCTTGTTGGCAGCAGCTTCGGCGTCAGCCTTAGCCTTGGCCTCAGCGGCCTTCTTAGCCTTCTCGCGCTCTACTTCAGAATCTTCGGCAGCATCCCACGAGTCCAGGACCTAAAGACCTAGGGTTAGTCTCTGGACGTATTCGGTTAACTAGATTTTGGAGACAAGTTAACTTACGTCACTGTCCTCACCCTCTTCATCATCGAACTTGTTACGGCGAATGGCACCAGCCGGGGGAGAAGATGGAGGGGTACTACCAGACTCCTCTTCCTCGTCGTCTATACAAAATGGTGGTGGTTAGCCAGTTTTCTTCAAGATAGTCTCTCACGCGGCCGTATATGGATAGCGCGTGGAGAGGGATTAAGGTAACAGGCTGACAGGTACAAATGCGCAAGATAGACACACTGAGCACTTCCCAGCGGCGCATTACCCCACGGTTCCCAAAAGTTGGGCGATGCGCCTCAACAGTTCATGCCATGCAGAGTGTAGATGTGGCCACTTGACGATCGCGCACTTTTCTGTGCAGGTACAAGAGGAGGGAGTAACTTACCCCACTGTTTCTTCGGGGGCATCGTGAAGCGGTTGACGTCTGGTTGATTGCAGAGAGTTCAGAATAGCTTCGCGACGGAGAAGTGATGGTTATCGGGTGCGAGAGCGACCGGAGCGTCGATTGTCAACAGGAAAAGTGAGGAGAAAAGTTGGGATGTAGATGGAATGCAACAGAAATTGGGCATTAAAAAGATCGGTGTCGGAGCTTTGCCTAAAAATTGTGCGTAGCTGGAGGTGTGCGCTGTGGGACGGAGTAGGCACTACAATTTGTACCTAAGACTTTCCTTCGTCGAGTCCACAGTGGCCTTTGTCGGTGGAAAAACAACTGGAAAAGCAACTGGTAATTCTGACAATACCTAACCTAAATTATTTGAACGGACAAACGTCCTGAGCGCGGGGTCAATGGCGGGGCATTTTTCTTCACCTTGTCCGCCCGACAAAACCCATGCACAACGACGTACCCAACTAACAAATCCCGATTTATGCTATATGACGTTGATACCTGAAAATAGACGATCTACTCACATGGAATTTCACATGTGCCCACTTTGTACAGGCCTAACCCATCCATCCTTCTTACGATTATGTTTTAAAAGAAAATCACTTTTTTTTTTTTTTTTTTTTTTTTTTTTGTTTCCGATATCCAAATAGAAAAAAAGTTTGGGTCATGATAAGCGTTTGGCATCTGATACTTTTTGTTGGTCTCAGTTTAGTCTAACTACCCGACTAGTCGGCTCGGGTAGAGTACCTAGGTATCTCTTTGTATATCTCAGAACGTCATGTCTGAAGATCTTAGAATGTCTCTCTGTAGGTTACTCGATCGGTTCCAGGGCCGGGCGGGATTTCTCTTTTACCATAGTCCCCATGCTCCGGCGTCTCCACGAAGCGCACCTTACACCACTGAGCCAGAGTTCTCCTGCACAGACGCTCAACAGCCCAAGCGCTAATTGACGTGGAGTTTTATTATGTTTACCTATATACCAGTTCATATAATTGTAAGTAGCTTAGCTGTCATTTTGCTGCACAAAAAACAGCCAGCAAAACATATTCTATACAAGAATGTTCGTCGATTAAATATTGACAGGTGGGTACAAAACTTGGACAGCTCGATTGGACAGTGTATTAGCATACCAAAATTGGAAGTAATTAACCTAGTTGCATATCTAGGTAGGGACTGAGTCGCATTGCGGATCTTGCTTGCGTTCAAATGTGGGCTACCTATCTCGCCTAGCTACCATAATGGCTTCGTATTTTTGGTGAGTCACTTGACGCCGTCTCGGCTTGACCACAGCTCAAACAAGATTGGCGATTATTTTTTCTTCATTTTTCTTTGAAAGAACCCACAGAATTAATACTCCCCGATATGTTACTTTCTAACATGCAACACATCTCTTAAATATGTTCGCGAATCTGATGTTCCATGGAAAAACAAAAGGGTAATTCCAAGTTTTAGACTCGGGATTATGGAATTGGACGATTTCAATCTCCACGGTCCTATGTGTCGCCAAAAAGACGTTGAATTAAACCCTTAAGATAACAATTAGGGTATTTACATCGCCTTATTTCCTATTCGTGCTATGCCCCACTTATAGTGGTAATCATCCCTCCCCCCAGCCTATTAGCTAATACTTTATAATAAATTAATTATTTTAATAAATTAATTAAAATTATATATAATAAAATATATATTAAAATTAATTATTAATTAATTTTTAATATATTAA